>WUQG02419224.1:0-15357 GCA_011317285.2 Androctonus mauritanicus | reverse complement strand
GGGTGCAGCCCATGGTTGGAACTGGCCCCGCTCCTTAGTAATCTCCCTGATTGGAAAGGGGCGTAAAATATGCAAAAAAACCACGGATTGCACCCACACCCGTGGAGGAGGATCGGATGGTGAAGGACGGGGATCGCCGATCCGGGCTCAGTATCCCGAAAAATTTTCAAGAGTTACTAGACCTAGGACGCGAATCTGGATCCTCTTGCATCGCATACGAAAAATATTTTGCTTGAAAGACGAGATTCTCTCTCTCTCTGTTATTATATGCAACCTACATATTGGCTCGCAACAAGCAAGATTTTTATCTTCTTAATCTCTACTTGGAAAGAATGTAATTTTTGTTATCATTTAAACCGAAAATTCTGAATGAATAAATTTTTCTATTTCGTTTGTTTTTTTTTCTTTGTTACATCAAATATATTTTGACTCTTCCTAATTTCAAGAAGCTAGCTAGCTTCTTGAAATTAGGAAGAGTTCTTAGCTATTTTTATGTATATTTTTTATTTATTTATTTTTTATAACAGGATATCTATTAATATCGCTAGTATAACGTATTCCATCCATTCATACGATAATAGAACCGAATATAAATTGTTAAGAAAAATCATTTAAAAAAGTTAAAATGCAATAATACTGCTTGTTATTTTGATCATGTCAATAAGTAAAAATTTCATAATCTTTGTATAGGACTATACACAGTATAACATTTCAGAAAAAATTTGTGACCTATAGTTTCTCGAACCGGTAGTTTCGGAAATTTACAGTAGTCTACTATACTTTACTGAAAATTCCATTATAAAGTCTATAAAATCATCAAGAATAGATGATTTTATAGACTCATCTATTCTTGATGATTTTATAGACTTTATAATTCTAAGAAAGTTTATAAAATGGACTTTGTTTTTTTTTTCATTATAAAGTATATAAAATTATGGGAAATGCGATTTATCTTATTTTGTAGACTTTATATCAATGATAGGTGATTTTATAGACTTTAAAACTCTAACAAAGTTTGCAAAATGGACTTTTAAAGTTTATAATGGACTTTTTCCATTATAAAGTCTATAAAATTATAGGAAATGCGATATATCTTATTTTATAGACTTTTTCCGATCCATTATTTTGTAGAATTTATATCAACGATAGGTGATTTTATAGACTTTATATCTAAGGTAGATGATTTTATAGACTTTAAAACTCTAAGAAAGTTTATAAAATGGACTTTTTCCATTATAAAGTCTATAAAATTATCGGAAATGCGATTTATCTTAGACTTTAAAACTCTAACTCTGTAGACTTTAAGTCTGCAGAGACTTAAAGTCTACAGAGATGGACTTTAAGTTTTTTAAACTCTGTAGACCAGTGATTCCCAACGTGGGGCGCATGCCCCACAAGGGGGCAATTTGATTTTTAAGGGGGGCAATTCGAGAATGAATTATTAACAGTGAATTTTTTGCATTTCTTATAGTTCTAGGAATCTCATATGCAGTATATAAATATGTATTGACACACATGCTTTTTTAATTTAAAATCTGAATGTATACGCCGATCAGCTGATGACAATGGAGAGGGGGAGAGCTCGTTAATAGAGAAGAATGGTTAGAACCTTTACTCTTTACCTCTCCATTGTCATCAGCTGACCACTGTGTACATTCTGATTAAAATAAGTCTAGCGATCTTAGAAGAAAGTAAAAAAAGTATTTAGTATGCACACGCACTTATTATTATTGAAGGGTCCTGATAAAAATCATTTCATATTATTTTTTAAACAATTTCTTAATGACTTTTCCCTCACACTTCAGTCTCGTTTTTTAGTTTTCTCTTTCATGAATTCCATGTTCTTTGGAAGCTTGTTTAGATCAAGTTAATGACCTTTTAGACTTTCTCCACTTGAATAGGAATTCACTTTTTTAATAAAAAATTATATATCATAGGGGTATCAGGATTTTAAAGATGCTAAGGTGGGGCATGACCAAAAAAAGGTTGGGAACCACTGCTGTAGACTTTTTCTAATCCATTTTATCAAGGATAGATGATTTTATAGACTTTAAGTCTACAGAGTTAGAGTGGAAAAAGTCTACAAAATTAGATAAATCGCATTTCCAATGTATCTGATTTTATAAACTTTCTTAGAATTATTGTATTTTAATTAAAAATATATTTGCGTAATTAAAATTTTAAACAGTTTTATTTACAACAAAAATAAGCAGATGATACAAACAAGGAAGTTGCATATGTGTTAACGAAATACAAGTTTTTGCCATCTAGAGGCTTTTTTTTTGGTTCCAATTCGAAAATATTAATTCTCTTTTTTTAACGTTTTATATTTATTTTATTCTTATATTATTTTTTGACGATTTATATAAAAATATTTAGAAAATTTTCTTAAGATAAACCGAAACTTTAAAAAAATTCGTTTGCTGAGGAGAAATCGTATCCCGCCATCTATCGTCATAGTAATCAACTGTGTATTTATGACTCGTGTTAATGCACAAAAAAATATTGCGCGACTGATCTTGTAATTATGCACGCTATATATAATTAGCACTACCAAACATCTCATAAATGATGCAAATTGCAGTACGTTCGAATTGAAATTAGTCGAAAGAGGAATCTGGCGATGTGCAGTCGTGGCCGAGTGGTTAAGGCGACGGACTAGAAATCCGTTGGGATCTTCCCGCACAGGTTCGAATCCTGTCGACTGCGACATAATTATTTTCTCCTAATTTTTTTGATCATTTAAAAGGATTTATACGATAAAATGATTCGCCCACAGTTTCGATTATTTTTTTATTTTATTTCACATAATAAAATTAATTTTTAAAAAGCAATTTCTATAATTAATTTTAATAAGTTTATAACCACCATTTATAATAATCGATTTGTTTTATTATTTAATTAATATGGTCGACGACCGATTAAATTTTTAATTAAAATGTAAATGTAATTACTATATCTGCCGATAGATGGCAAAATTTAACCAAAAACTTAATTAAACGACTTACTTCCTTTCTTACTTCCTTATTAAATTTAAATTAATAATGATTATATATAAATCAAAGAAAGAATTAAAAAATATTTTATTAATAGTAAAATCGCAGCAAAAAAAAATATGATTTTGCTTTAAAAAAATAATCGTTTGATTCGTAATTCAATGACGTCATAATATATTTCAATTTTTGAAACATCAAAGTTTAAAATTATAAAGAAAATTATTTAAATAATTTAAAATTACGATTCGAATTTTGTATTTTTATAATATCACGTTAAATTATTGACAAAATATTAAAAAACAAATAATTTTTATATTTTTTTATGACGTATGATATATTTTACGATTCGGAATACGTCATCGAAATTCAAATTTCGTAATCTTTAAACAGATTCGCGTTCGTGAAACATATGTCTCCTATTATTGAAGTATGTAACACGCAAAAAAAAAAAAAAATTATTATTATAGTTATTTTATTATGCAATGCAATATAAATTTCGTTATGTCAGCTCTTGTTAACATACTAATCTTTAGTTATATAATAAATATTAAAGTTATTATTTATTCCTGTGTTGATGTTTCGTTTAAACACGGGCAATAACAATCAGATGCTTGACGAACTGCCAGTGGACGAGGTTTTTCTGTAGTTGTTGTTCTCTTTCTGGGTCTTAAATATTTCCTGACTATGGGAGGTAAATTTGGCAAAGGCGGTCTGTTGACTAAGTTTAACTGGTAGAGAATTGGTGCTATAGAACAGTCGAAGTGGAACCACCAATCGCAAACAAAATAACGTTGATTAAATACCGTTCCGTTGACACAAAGGAAGCTTGCATTGCGACCATCCGGGAAGCATATATGATAACCCTGGATTTAAATGTATATATATATATATATTTTTTTTATTAATATACACTTACTATACACTATAAAAAAATTATTTAAATTAATTAATAACCTTTTATAGAGACTAAATTATAATTTTTTAAATAGACAATATCTACTGAAAACATCATTTAAATAGTACGAAAGTGAAGCTTAATATTTATAAGGAAATATTGTTTTCTGTTTGCGTGCCAAACATAAATTTAAAAATGTAAAAATTTCAAATTTTCTTCAAATGTCTTTACAAAATAGAGACCGATTTATTGCTATTATGCGACATCGTTTGAAAATCTTTCTAAGCAAAATTTGTTGTTAATGTGTCTGATAATAACGTGTGAAACTGTTATTCAAAAAAAGAAGAAATCGATATCGATGACAAGATTCAATTCTGAAATTTATTCGGGGTATCCATTTCATTTCCTCGATCTTCATTTTATGATCTTTTGACTATTCATTATGAGTGTAATCAGACTTTAATGGAATATCAACTAATATCAAATTAATATATTAATTTTAAAGTTATTCAAAACTGGCCTATATATTCTATTTATTTTCACTGGATAGAAATTACAATGAAGACAAATTTTTGAAATGGCTGTTATATTATTTGTTTATGCTTAAAGTTTCTGTTTATGCTTGTTTAATAGATACAAAATCCAATTCAACGAGTGCAGAAACACAAAAATCTAATTCAACAAGTTCATTAAAAAGCCATAAATGGACAATATTTTAATGTATCTGTTTATATTATGGACAATATTTTTATATATATGTTATATTATTTTCTTATGCTTAAAGCTTCTGTTTGTGCTTGTTGAATTGGATACAAAATTCAATTCAACGAGTGCAGAAACACAAAAATCCAATTCAACAAGTTCATTAAAAAGACATTCTTCTTCTTCTTCTATATACTAATATGATTAAAAAAGGCATAAATGGACAATATTTTTATATATGCGTTTCTGCACTTGTTGAATTAGATTTTGCATCCAATTTAACAAGTGCAGAAGCTTTAAGCATAAGAAAATAATATAGGCCTACCAGCCGTTTCAAAAATTTATTTTCATTGTAATTTCTATGCAGTGAAAATAAATAGAATATAGAGGCCAGTTTTAAAAAACTTTAAAATTAATATATTAATTTGATATTAGTTGAGATTCCATTAAAGTCTGGTTAAACTCGTAATGAATAGTTAAAAAGATCATACAATGAAGATCGAGGAAATGAAATGGATACCCGAATAAATTTAAGAATTGAATCTTGTCATCGATATCGATTTCTTCATTGAATAACTTGTTGAATTGGATACAAAATCCAATTCAACAAGTTATTTAATGAAGCAAGCAAGTAATTTATATCAAAAACTTTTTAATAATAATTCTTAATGATAAAATTTTTAAAAATGTTAAAACTTTTAAATAACAAACTTTTCTATTTAGTTTATTAATAAAATTATATACATATATTTTTTGATTAAATAAAATTTGAAAATATGAATTAAATTTCTATTTTACTATTTAGCGCGAAATGGTCTTGAATTTGGCTCAATTATAGTTTTATTTACGTATCTTTATTTTTACCTTATGGTCCATTATTGTGCCATTCATTGTTGTAACTTAAAATCCGTTATTGTTACGTCATAAATCAAAAAACATTGTTGTAGCTATCTATAGTGATATCAACTTAAAATATTTCAATATATATATTCGTATATATTTTAAAAGAAGCATTAATGTTCTCAGCATGTATGAAAAAAAAAATATCACGGTAAGTTAAACATCGCTTAAAAAAAAAAATTGTTTTTCTCACCTGGCAACCTAGTTCCGTATCCGCAAAGAATCCCGAATAGTTATAATCAGAGCAACGAAATTTCGTGTCCGGAAAATCGATATTTAACGGATAATCTTCTCCCGCTTTACCGGGAATAACTTCTTCGATCATGTTAATTTCATCGTTCTGTTCTAAACTTATTATTACCTATAAAAACAATGAATAATTATTTTAACAAATCAGCTTTCGTTAATTACCGTAACGCAGTTCGTGAATGGTTAATTTAAATTCGAATTTTAATACGGAGATTCTTATTGGGTTGTTTAAAAAAATTTTATTTTAATTTTACCTGGAAAATCGTGAAGATTATAAAGAATTCTGTAATAAAAACAAAAATTAAATAACTTTTTACATAATTATTTATTATAAGAACTAGTTATGATGTCATAAACAGTACTCACCGACTATTATTATTATTTTCATTGTAGAAATTCGAGATGCTTTCTTAATAAACGTTTTCGAAACTCTTCGAACAAAAAGTGAATAAAATTCTCACGTGGTACTTAATGTATTTTTAAATAGGTCACATGATACAAGGACATTGGACATGACCATTGCTATTATAGACATTGGGTGCTAAGGTGCAAGGACGACTCTTTCTATTCTTCATTTTCGCCTCAGGAAAACAACAAAACTTGTTAAAATTACTGAGATATCAGGTTTATTAATTAAATTTAAGTAAAAATTTAAGTAATTTCTGTTATTATTTATCGTATTTTATTAGAATAAACCACGCAGAAAACTGATGAAAAATAAAAAATAAAAAATGGTGTCTAGTCGAAGTGTATGGACTTTCAGCGCCCAATTTTTATGTTGTAAAAACAGAGTATAGATAAAAATTAAATTTTTTTAACATTTTTATTCAGAATGTATTTATTTACATTATATAGTAAGATAGTTTTTAATATTTAGCATAAATTTCGTCATAGACGGTGATGACAAAAAAATGTTTTAATTTTGACATTCAGTTTATGGCATAATATATATTAAATATTAATCGATTATTTTTTATATAAAGTTTATTATATTAAAGAATTAATAAGCAAACAATTTACTCAAAACGAACACCTATCGATTAAAATATTAAAGAAAATCTAAATATTACGTATGCTCTTTTTTCAACACGAAAAACAAGTTATATTTTGTGCTTTTATGATGGATTTTTTATTTAATGTAAGCCAAAATTATAACAATAATTTATAATCTTGTTTTGTGTAAACAGTATATAAGATTCTCGATCTTAATAGAGATATCACTCTCTTGTTTTTTTCCCTTTTTTACTACGTGTTGTTGCGGATATAACGAAGCAATTTGAGTTTTCCCAGCGAATAAGACAATTTTCCTTTCCGAAAGCTTTCATAAAGAATATCCAAAAGGAAAAACTTAGATTAAAAATAATGATTACATGAGTATGTCAAGGAGACTAGTTCCGTTTGTGCAGAATCTCACGAATCCGATTTGAATGTATTATTTATCGCGCGGTAATGTTAATTTTAACCCAAAAAGAAGATTGATGGAAAATCTATCCTAAAGCATCCTCATCTCGTTTCAATTCTATTAATTGCAGCTGTTGTTACATTTAAGAGAGTAGCAAGAGCAAAACACTGTTGCAGTTAAAAGAAGCAATAAATTACGCTAGTAATTTTTTTTTCTAAATTCAACGGATCGCTGAACACCACGTGAGATTTAAACTCTCTGGGAATTGTCACACTTCGTGAGATATAGTAACATATTTTTTAAAAAAACTAATCTAGAAAATGAAAGTTTACCTGAGTGAATGGAAGATATCAGTCTAATGAGACAACTATTTTAGCTATTGATAGAATACTAGTAATTCACTAAACCGAAGTAAATTGTTATTTGAAAGTATTCATAATAATTATGCTACAAAATAAAATAACTTGTTTCCCTCGTTAACCTTTCGTTTATTTTAAAAATGGTGGTCATGACTATGAGGTTTCCTTATAGCATATTATATGCCGCAAACTATTTTCTCTCAAAGGTTTAATAATTTAAACTTTTATATATTTTAAATTTGGTAATCAAGACTGTCGAGAATTTTTTCAAAATAATATAAATCTTTTAATTCAGTCCAAGAAACAGAAATTTTTCATAAATATGGCGGCGCAGCGTCATTTGTATCATTACTACTTCCGAACTAATGGTAAACTTGAATCAGGTAGTAACAGCAGAATTATTCGAAGAAATGTTTTCGCTATTAGTATTTTATTGGAATTTTGCAAAAGTAAATTTGAAATTCTGCCATGCCGAAATAAAAAGAAATCAAGCAATAAACACGTTATTGGCAGCAACAAGAATAAAGTATCTCTACAAATATCCGAACAGGTTCTAGGCCAAGGATGTTTTTGCACAAATAATTATTCTTAAATGGCTTTTGTAAATAAATTAAAGAATTTCTATTCCAGGCATTTATGTCAACATATTATATATATATTTATATAAATTTTTGTTATTTTTCGTTTATTTATTAAGATATTTATAGTTAATTGTAAAGAGACAATATCTTCGAATTGTTTCTCCATAGAAAACAATTAGATAATATAAAAATCATTCGAGAATATTTTTGCGCATTGTTTACATTGTACCTTGCTGTTCTACGTTTCGTTTGAATTAATCTTTACATCAGTGGACCGTTTAAGGTGGATCGTGAGAAAATTATAATAGAATTTGAAAACACTAAAATTACATTCACATGATAAGTTTAATTAGTTTTAAAATCGATAATTAACATACCTCGAGTCTTATCGGCGCAATAAGCACTGAATTAATAGAAAAAAATAGTTTTTAATTTTTTTAAAACATGAATCCTGATGTTAAATTTATATTCATCGCATTAATCAATAAATTTGGCTTTTATATGGCTAATTTCCATATTATTGAATAAGTGCAGATTTCAAATTTTGAAACTGAATGATATGATTGGTTATCGAAATCTCGTATTAAATGCAAATTTAAAATTTTGAAAAGAAAGTGTCTGATTGGTCATTTGGTTTCTTAAGCGTTTATATGGAATATTTTTATTGTTTTATATAAAATTATCGATATTTTTAATTGTTATCAATTATTGACCCAACGAATGGCCACAACAGGAAAATAATAATCCATTTTGAGTGAGACACGTCCTCACACCAGTGGTCACGGTGCCCTCGATGACACTATCTCTTCCGTTCTGATTTTAGTTCATTTTTTAAATATATTTTTCTTCTCTAAATTCTATTTATGATGATTTATTTTAAACACCACTAATCAGGCGAGAACGTCGAGTGAAATTCGCACGAATTAATTTTTTTTTTTTTTTCTGTAATTTATATATTTTTAAGAATACTTTTTAAATTTTAAATTCGGCTAAATTACACCAATTAAATTTTTTATTTTCGAAATTTTAGAATTATAAATTTTAATTTCAGTTTCATTGGTCGATTCAAATTTAAAAACGCGAAATTCAGACTCAAGAAAATTACGGAACAAAAAATCAGATTGGTTTAAATAAAACTCTTTTTTTTGCAGTTTTTCAGTCTGATTGTCCTGCGATCGTCCTACTAATTAACATAAAAAATATTCAAAATAAATAAATGCTAATTAGAAAGTACAATTGTTAAAAAAATTAAATATTTTATTTGATAATTATTAATAATTTTCTTTTTTTCTCGTTTTTGAAATGTCAAAATTGAAAGAGTGACTTGATTGTCTAGAAAATTAAATTAAAATTTACGTGATTGTTCTTGATTTAAACTATTACAGATATTTAAAATCGAAGAGAGAAATGATCGAATTCGATCCCCTCTATGCATAGAGATCGAACCCGGACTTTTTAATGATACGCATAAAATCAAGCTATAATTTAAAGTTTTGCAGGAATAATGTTTACATTCTATTAGAAACGTTTACAATGTTTAAATTTGCATTTCGGCTAGTTAAAAGCAATTATTCATAGATCGCCACGCAATTTTTATCTCGACAGAATTATTAAAAAATTATCGAAAGAGATATCGTACATATTTCGACATAAGTACATACTCGTTAGATTCTCTCATCAATTCACTTTCTCACTGATTTTTTCTAAAGCAGCAATAAATAAGAAAAAATACAAATATTTTATAGATATAGCATTTTTTCTCTGGATAAAATCTAGGACATTTTTCACTTCATCACCTTTGCGATGCATCAATTAAGCATATTTCATGCATTGTTAAGTATTGTCTCAGATGACATCGCCAAACTTTCATCTATACATCAAGAGTGATCCTAGCTCTGCCATTTCAGAAAGAGTCACTGTCCGGAGCGTCATTATTCTGCAGAAGTTCCAGGTAAGTCACGTGATGGTCAGTTTTATATTATTGATTCATTTAAATAAATTATCCCGGTTAAAATCTTTTCAAAGTAGAATATTTTAATTTTCCTGTTACCGATATTCTAATTTTTCTATTAATAATAACGAATTTGAATTCTAATCATTTATCACATCAAATAGTGGCATTACTAAAAATTTTGAATTTAGAAAATTTGAGCAAAATTTTGAATCAAATTTATTATGTGTGATTTTAGTATTGAAATTTATATAAATTTATAAAATTAATTTTAATAATTTGTGATTTTGAAATAAAAAAATATATATTTATTTTTTCTGGGGAATCCGAATTTTTGTGTACTGCATCATTATTTTGAATGTTTAAAAAAGTTACTTTCAAAATGTCATTGTGTACGTTTGTTTTGAATTAGTGTATACAATTATTATAGAGAGTAAAAGCGGATTATTACAAAAAAAAAAAAAAAAAAAAAGTTGAATAGAATGAAAAATATCAATTAGCGAAAAATCGAAAAGAGATTTAAAAAAGTAAATTTTAAGGGGAAAAACTTTCTAATGTAATTTACGCTTCTTTAAGAACGAAGAAGAATAAGTACCATGGCGAAACTATAAGTAAAAGGTACCATTTTTTAATTAATTCATTTTCTCTGGCTCTTGAACTAATGACGTCACAGAAACCACGTGACTTGAGTGCACTTAAGAATTGGTGAAAATTTTTCGTTTATATCATTCGAATGCTCATTTATCAACGTTAACATGCCATATTTTCTATCCTGTTATCTTGTATAGTATAAATGGTACGTTAGTAATTAATACGTTTATGGTAATTAAATAACTTTCTATCTTTTAAAATAATTTATCTTTGATTTTCAGGTGTTTCTAGCGAAATGAAGCACCGTTTAACAGTTTTAGTGTTAGCTATGGGTAAATATAATCATATAATTTTTTTTTTAATTTTAAAAATTATCGTATTACAAACTTCTATCATTTTAATATATAATATTGTAATTAAGAATTATAACAAATCAGAGAGATTTTTTTAAAATTTATCCAAATAAGTTAGACATTAACAGTAAATAATTTAATATTTAAATCTGGCTTTTAAAATTTGAAAATTAGCCATTCAGAGAATTGACCGTTATTTTTCATTTCGAATTTGTCCAATCGGAAGTAATTTTTGATTAATTTTAAATTATAAAACTTAAATGGTATAAGCTTAAATTAAAAAATTTTTGATTGTTTTTAATCGTCGACATATATGTATCAGAGGAGAAGGTATGAACTGATATGACCTCTCTGCTATAGTTTCTTAATTCCATTAGCATTAATATGTTTATTTACAGGTGTTCTAGTCAAGTGTGCTACTGAAATTAGGGTAAGTTTAAGATTTAGAATTATTCTATGTGTTTTTGACCATTTAGTATCTAAAAATACGTGATATATTCTAGGTAAAGCGACAGAGTTATCCCGACTATTCCTATCATAAACATGGAAACGATGACTCTTCCGAAGTATATCAAAAATCTAAATTTTCCGATTCTTCAAGATCAAATAAACCTTATTCTTATCATTCTGGAGATTCTAGAGAATTAGATTATGATCCAAGTGCCAGAGATCCAGAAAGAGCATCGTATTATCCCGCTTCGGAAAAATCTTACGAAAGAGACTCCTACAGTTATCCTAAGAAAAATTTTTCGGGTTATAAATCAAGTAAAGATTCTAGAATCAGTTCTAATTATGAGCCAAATAAAGATTCTAGATCTAGTTATGATTCGAAGAGTACAAGATCTAATTATGGGCCCGTTAAAGATACCAGATATAGATATAGTAACAAGGATTCTAAATCTAGTTATGAACCTAGTAAAGATTTCAAATCTGGTCACGAGCCAGTTAAAGATTCTAGATCTAGTTATGTGACCAAAAGTTCCAAATCTAGCTATGAGCCAAATAAAGATACCAGATCAAATTATCAGACTATCAAAGCTTCAAGACCGTCATATGAATCCAAGGATTACGATTATGACAAAGATGTCAAAAATCCTACTTTCGAGTCACCCAATAGAAATCTGAAATTCTTAGAAAACTTCCATCCTAACTTATTCAGCAATTCTAAATCAGATAGCAGTTCTAAGAAGTCAGATAATTCGTATCCACCTGTCATAGATAATCCTAAAAAATCGACTCACCAAAGTGATGAATTGAAAGATAAATATAGACCCACTACTTTCAAAGAACCGGAAGTTAGTAAAAATGCTAATCGCCCGACGGAAGCCAACATAGAATCTAAAGCTACAACTTCTACAGAAGAAATTGCTCATCTTTCCCCTCCTACTAGTAAAGAAGTCGTCAAGAATACTGTTACTTATGACGACGAAAATTTAGACATTTCAAAGGAGGATGAGAAACCATTAACAGGACAGAGGTCAGAAAAACACGAAAGCAAAGCAAAGACACTTAAACGAAGTCACGATGATCACCATAGTCATGATGATCATCATAGTCACGATCATTACAAAACTACACCCCCTCCTATACCTGGAGTCGCTGGAGTAGATTATCCCATATATGCTACAGTACCTATGACACATTTCAATTGTTCTCATTATAAACCAGGATATTATGCTGATCCCGACACAATGTGCCAGGTAAGGGAAAAAAAATTTAAATAATTATCCAGTCAAGGAATCAATAATTTCAAATTAACCAATAAACGCGTGAATTATATAATACATTGCACTTAAACTGTTAATTATTGGATAGTTTAAAATTTCGTTTATTATTTCAGGTTTTCCATATCTGTCAAGCTGGAGGTGCAATGGATTCGTTTCTGTGCCCGAATGGTACAATGTTTAATCAGTTATACCTTGTCTGCGATTGGTGGTACAACGTACACTGCGGTAAATCTCGAGATTTGTACGAGAAATCCAATGCCAGACTATACATTGTTCCTAAAACCAAGAGAGATGATTCGAAGAAGAAAGACGATTCGTCCGAAAACGATAAAAAAACCAGCGGTAGCGTAACTCGAATACAAGCTGTAGGTTATGGGAAAAATGATAAATCGGTTAACAGTTACGCTTACCAGGAAGTTACCGAAGGCGGTCTAGGAAACGATAATTACTTGTACGATTACTAGCCGATTATAAGCGCGGTTTAAAAAAAAATAAAAGAAATACCAGATTTTATGTATTTATTATGTTGGGTTTGTTGTGTGATATAAAAAAAAAATTATTTGGTTGAATCGTCACTCTTCATTTACCAAAACAAAGTCGCCATATTTAATTTAATTCATTTTATGTAGAATATAGATTCATTTTAATCTTTATATTTTAAAGGAGAGTCCATCTGTTAATATATATTATATAAATATATTGTATATTAATAAGAATCACTTGAGTTAAAACTTAATGTAAATGAATTTTAAATTGTTGAGATGACGAAAAAAAATAAAAGTCAGTCAAGATAAAATTTGTCTCTGAATGATTTATTTTAATTTATATACAGGATAATTAACAGCGTGGTGCAATAATAAGTCAATATTAAAATGTTTAAATACAGAATTTAACGATAGATTAAAATATATTCTTAGGGTGACAGCTATGCAGTTGAGAGAGTGCGAGAAGTTTACCAAGAGCAAGAGAAGGCGAGAAAACAAGTTTCTCGCAAAATATAACTCACTCTCTCATAATTATCGTTAGGCTACGGTCATGCAGACGCGAATTTAGAGCGCGCGAGCGATTTCTGACGTCATCACCCCTTCACGAGCTATGTTTAGCGAGCAAATTTTTGAGCTCTCGCTCTCGTCGTTTCTCGCCGTACGTGATTATACAGAAAGAAATTTTCCTCACAAACAACACAGCTGCCATTTCACGTCGTCGTGTATTGCTGCAGAAGAAAAATTATTATTATTGTCTTTTGCACGAATGTGAAAATAGACCCGTTAGAAGATTCGGAATCCATCCTGTTTGGAAAGAGAAAGAATTAACTTTTTTTAAATATCTTTTTATCCGCAAAGCACGTGGAAGTAGTCATCTTGTTTATCCAGCAATAAACATGGACTACTGCGCATGTGCAGCGCCGAACGAAATTTGGCAGACAGCGATAAAATCAAGCAGCGTCAGGTACGAGCGAGAAACGTATTTTCGCGTTCGTGTGCGATGTTTCGAGTTTCTCGCGTCTGCATGATCACACCTAAGCGAGTGTGACGACGTCAGAAATCGCTCGCGCGCTCTAAATTCGTGGCTGCATGGCCATAGCCTTAAAACTGTCATGCAGTAGTGTAAACTATGTTTGCGACTAAATAAAATGACTAGATGTAGACGACTACCCCTAAGAAAAAATTATTGCTGTGATGAGTTCTCGGTTTATTCCAAATTTTGGGATACAAAATTAATTAATTTTTCTTTTAAATGTGATTGTTTTTGCTTATTAAAAGCATCCAGTTTGGAAATGAAAGTGAGATAGGAGAGATTGCTCAGGCGCATAATATAGCGAGAAGCCAAAAGCCGAATTGGACGTAAGCGAGAAGTACTTTCTCGCTCTCGCTCGCAAGATTTCTCGGTTTTCACTCGTCATAGTTGCACTCTACGAGAGCGATAAAGCCAGAAATCTCTTTCTCGTTGCTAAATTCGCGTCTGCATAGCCGCACCCTTACTTGTTAGACTTATATTTTAATGATATTCTCTACTTTCTTGCGATTCTAAAGTTCTTAAATTATCAAATTATCTCAAAATTCCAATGCCTAGGGTACAATTGCATATATTGCAAAACCCAACAAAAATGGTACCTATAGATAGGGGGTCAAGACACGCAAAATATTCCTAATAAATTAGGAATCAAAGGTTAATGAGATATAGAAACAAAGTTTCACAGTATATGTGGTTTGACATTGTGCTTCGCATCGCTAAGGTATGCAGCGCGACGCATCCCGTTCCCGTGTTCTATCTGCTACCTATGCTACCTAGAAGCATGTATACCTCGTTAACCTTTGATTTTTTACCCCTAGTTCACTAGGGATATTTTGTGTATCTCGACCCCCCTATCGATCGGTATCATTTTTGCTGAGTTTTGCAATGTATGCAACTGTACCCGTATATTGACATGTCTGAAGTGAATAGGTGGAAAATTTATTCCGATACCTATATAAAACAAACAGCATATTTATTCAAAACAGGAAATAAAACACGATATTAACACACTTCGCTTGAGAGAGCTACAACGATCATAGAAGCTACCTGACGCGGAGATCATATCTGGGAGAGAGAGTAAAAAAAAATTACATCATTCCTTCATTATCTTTTATGTTTTCATTCCGTAATCCTGG
>WUQG02419213.1:0-15358 GCA_011317285.2 Androctonus mauritanicus | reverse complement strand
TCAATAATTTATTTTATTTTATTTATATATAAATAAAATAAAATAAATTATTGATACGGGCTTTATATCTGGGGTCTTTTTTTTTTGTTTTGTATGTGGGGCTCTATTGTACTTGTGTACACTTTGAGAGAGACTGAATAAATAAATAAATAAATATACGTATATTTTCACTGCTAGAAATTCTCCTCTTGATCATAATATTCTAAACTATCAAAAACACAATAAAAATTTTATAAGAAGATAAAATATTAATAATAATACACGATTTATTCTTTTTATTGTGTAATTAAATTATTTTATTATTTAATTTAGTTAAAATAAAGAAATTATTACGAAGATTGTAGATTATGTGGAAAATATGTGTTGAATATAATTGCAGTGTTTACAACCGAAACCGGAAGATACAAGCAATAACTAAAATCTTTAGGAAATACCTGCATTTTCTCTTTTAATATTTCATCCGTTTAAAAACCAAAGAGGAATTTTATCAAAATGTATTTTTGAGATATATGAATAGGTTCTTTAAAATATTTTTTAAGAAAATGAATTTCATTGTCTTCTGCACTTAAAGTTTTCATATAATCTATTTAAAATAATATTTATTTAGAAATTAAATAACTTGTTTAAATAATAAATAAGAAATATTACATCGAATATTTTTACTATATATGAACTATTTTCTTTGAGATTTATATAACTTATATTTATTTCAAAACAATTCATGCAATAGGAACTTGAAGAAAAACGTTTATTTAATAGTACATGTTGTAATTTAATAGTAATGTTGGAAATTTATAAAAAAACTACAGTAAAATAAAAATAATATACTGTATATAGATGAATGTAAATCTTTTATTTATTTTATTCTATCAAAGAAAATTATTTATTTATGACTAATGATGTACTGTATATAGAATTACAGAATGAGATATGGTAGTAAGAGTAATTCGAAATGTTACAATTTTATTTCCTTTTATTTGAATAATAATAAATTCTATATCTTTCTCTTCTTTCAATTATATTATGTTGTTTATCTTATGGTCAAAGGAGAAGATAGTTCTCTCAAATTACAATAAACTCACTTAATGGTTTATGATATTTGCAATTAATGGACAAACTTATATAACCTAAATCTTAATACCTATTAATACTTAACATATGTAAATCGTGTCGATAAATTAACATCAGTTTGGTAGATAAAATATTTTGTTTATGTATAATTAAATTAGATGTGTTAAATTTAATATCATGTAATTGATCTAAATTCTAATTGAATCATAAATAATATACAATTCATTTAAATAAATTTTTCTTATAATGCAATATATAGATTTCTAGTTGATGTTATATTCAATTATTTATATTAATTAAAAGATTTATTTTTATATTGTTTGAAATTTTATTAATTAGATGAACAGAACTCTATGTCATATTTGAGAGTAGATAAAAATAATCATACAAATAACAATTTGCTCTGCAACTGTGAAATTAAATTATCTAACTATTCAAAATAGTTCATTGGAAATGAATTTCATCTTTTGTTGAAGAAAAAGTTAAGGGAAAATTCCTTAAAGAAGATCATTCATCCATTTTTCTCATAAATGTTCTTTTCCTGTATATTTAATGGGTTTTCAGTCAATCAAATTTTATTAACACGAATATACATTCAAATTAAAAAAACAAATTTGTTAATAAAATTAGCATGTGTGCTTATGAACCATTCCGACGAAAACTTACTTAAATTTTCAGATGTAATATGACAGAAAATGATTTATCTTAAGTTTGTTTTAGGATCTTGAAATATTCTGTATAAAATGATAAAAGCATTTTTGCAAATAGTTGATTCCGGTTGTCACTTCCTGTAACATGGAAATTAAAAGTTATCAGACAACAGAATATTTATAGAAAAAAATGGATGAATGATCTATAAATATTATGAGGATTCTTTCTTTAAGAAATTTTCCCACAACGTTTTCCTTCAATTAAAGATGAAATTCTTTTTGTTAAAAAGGACTTTTTATAATATTTTTTTAATTGTGCTTTTCACTTCCTTTTCAAAAGATATTCCTTTTCAGAGAAAGAGAACAATCTCTTTAGAATTACATGCTTTATTTTATATATCAGAGTTAGCCTTTTCTAGGAATAGTTTTCAGGAAAGCTATTCTTTACATAGAAATTTTCTTTTTCTAGAAATCTATTGGAAAGATGCCACCTACACTTTAATTTTTTTCTTCTAAAAAGAAGTTTTTCTAAAAGTTCTATTTTTCGTCTTTAGACAAACTGTTTAAAAAATAAATTTTCATAATACATTTAAACTTTTGAAAATATTGAATCCATTTAATTCAAATAAAACATGGGCATATCTTCTTAGTGATTTAAATGATTTAAATATAATATTTAATAAGACAATCATTTTACATAAATTAATCATTTTATATTTTTTCATAACAATGAAAAATTTTCTGTTTCAACTTTAATTATTTTTAAAAATTAATTAAAATTTGTCGCTGTTTTCTTCAATTTTTTAAATTAATATTTGCTAAGACTGATCTAATGTTAAATCCCTCAAATCCTGCGATTGAAAAACTATTATGAAATCTAAAGTAAGCTTATATCTAAACATAAGCGAATGTTTACAAAATAAAAATTCTAAACAAAAGTAAAAATTATTATAATAAATCGAATTGAAAAATTTATTTGTATTTAATTTGATAAAAACTTAATTTTTCCCATTTTATTTTAATTGAAAAACATGAAAATATTAAAAAGCATATTGTTTCGACAGTAAAGCAGTAACATTTTAATTTTAGGAGCATTATATATGTATTTTTTTTCAACAATATATAAAGAAGAAAATTAATGAAAATAGATGATAGAATAATAAATTGAAAAAAGAAAATCATCAGATATTCATTTTCTTTTAAAGATAATGAGATCATACAAATATATTTTTTGATCTCACAGAAATAACATCATTGATATAGGTCTATAGTTGATAGCAATGTTCCAAATAATGATTGATGCTCCTCCATCGACACCTTGGTCTGTCATATGCCAGACAATGTAGTTTTCAAGCAACTTCTGGCCTACACAATACTCTCTAACAGCTGTTATGTAATCTAAGCATCTGGATGTGTATCATATATAATAACAGACAATGTCTATGAAATGCTTGATGTTTTTTTTATTATATTATCATAAATAAAAGATAATCATTACATCTGAAAAAAATGAGAATTTTAGATAAATGTTATAGGATTACTATTTAAAGGAATTTGAACTTACATAAACGAGGACTGATATCTAAATTGTTGATAAATCTTTAACTTTTATTTTAATAAATAAAATGAATGAAGTAAATACGATTTGATTGTTTAGTGGATAATTCTTTATTTAGCATAAATTAAATAAGTTAAATTAAAGATAAATATTGATTAGTAGTTTGTAAATGTAGTATTGATTCGTTTTAACTTGAAAAAAGAAAAAAAGACTCAGGTGGATAAATCTGTTAAGTTTGTTAATAAGTAAAACATCTTAACTACTTTTCGAGATAAATAATAGATATATTGAATATGTATGTAAGTAATTCTCCAAAAATAAGCCAAATTTAATTAATCGTACAGAAATTAAATTATCTTTGTCACTTTCTTAATTCAAATTATTATTTCTTTGCTCTAATAATTAAATTGTTCGGCTTAATTTGTGACAAAATCATAACATTAAGATAATAGCAAACAAATAAAAATTACTGGTAAACTTCTAGCATTATAAGATTTATAAAGGTTCAGAAATGTATTTGGGAAAAGAAAATAATTATATTTACTGCAATAAATATTTCAGTGAAGTTTATGTGAATGCTTAATTTTATTAAAACATTATTTAATACATCAAACTTTTTGATTAGAAAGAATATTAAGTAATGTATTGAGTAAGAGAGAGATATGAATAAATTCAGAATCCTTATTACTGTTTTGTAAATTAAATAAAAAAAACTTACAAATATATTCAATAAAGTTTTAAAAGGAGTAAATAAAGAATTTTTTAGACGAATTTGATAAATCGGTTTCAAACTGAAGTTCTTAAAGATCTGTTACAAGACCAATTTATTTATTTATTTTTTTGTAGTTTTATTTAGTTTTTATTTACCTTGCTACTGAAATCTACTGAAAGCATGGTTAAAATTGGCAGGAGAAAACGGATAGCTAGTTGAAAAAAGTTAGGAATTTGAAGCCTGTCTTCAAAAAGTTCAGAAACTACCAATTAAAAATAAAACTATCTTTCGAGATTTCAGTTGATTTCGTAGTGTTATATAAAAAATTATATTTAAAATGTTTAAAAAGAAATAATCAACATGTGTTAGCAATATGTTATAATGTATTTTATAAAGTTTCAAAATGTAACATTTATTTACATTTTAAAGCATACAGTATATAAATAAATTTTTATAATCAGAATTTAAACTACTTAATTAAAACATGCATTATAATTGATTAAAAATTTAAGTAATTTTAAATTAAAAATGTTATTTTTATTGATAAAAAACCAGCAATTTATTAAATCAATAATAATTTTATTAACATTTTTTTCTTAATATAAACTCGAGTATTAAGATTGTAGAATTTATCACATTCTTTGTGTTTTCTATATTCAAGTTTATGTAATTTTTTTTTTTTTATTAGAACTTAATATTTACAAATTATTTACTAACTTAGTAAATTATGTTTTGAAAGAATTTTCAAACATACACTTAAAAGTAAGTAAAAATAATTAATTTTATCCAATTTATCTTCATTAACTTTAAATTGATTTCATTATATCGATCAAGTTCTTTTTTAAGATTAGATTTGTTTTATGAAGATAAAAGAGCTTGTTGATATGATTTAAATGATTTAATCGATAAATACTACACATCCTCTATAATTGTCAATTTGCTAATTTACCTTAGAATATTGTACAGTAGAGGAAAGGTTAATTATAATTCATTGTATCAACTCATGTTAAATTAGAGGAATTCAAACAAGCATCTGATTTCTATAGTGACACAAATTGTCGAAACTGTTTATGTAATTAACGCAGAAACAACGAATTTAATGCTATGTGATACATAAAGAGAAATTTGTCACATTGTTGCAACATAAAAAAATTGCAATCTTCGATAACTAAAACACTAAGCAAAAAATAATTTCGAATTCTGTTATTACAATTAATTTTAATTAAGTCGAATGTTTTAATTTTATACAGGCTGTTTTTGTACTAATTGTTAAAAAAAAATATAATTAGTTTAAATTAACAACTTATAAAATTTAAATAAAATTAAATTTCTTGTATTAACAATAATTAAAACGAATTGTCAGAATTTTGAAAAATTAACTTAACAGTTTTTTATCACTCCAGAAAAGAAAATAAATATAGTCGAAAATATTATATTAAAAATAATCAGATTATTTAATTTGCATATTTGAATGTTTGATTAAATTAAATATTTAATTTAATTCACAAATTGACTTTTATATAAATTATACAATATAATTAAAAATCGAATTTAATTAATACATTTCAATTTATAATTTCTAAACATATATTGACTGTATTTTTTTCCGTTTATTAAATTTTTAAATAATTTAAATCTTGATTATTTTTTTTAAATTTATA
The DNA here is from genome assembly GCA_011317285.2 of Androctonus mauritanicus. Lineage (NCBI taxonomy): Eukaryota > Metazoa > Arthropoda > Arachnida > Scorpiones > Buthidae > Androctonus > Androctonus mauritanicus. Next base: position 9,706 of record WUQG02419213.1, on the reverse strand, counting down.
TCAGAAAAATTCTTCGCTCATATGGATGGAATTAATTGTATTTTTAGACATAAAAAGTCTAAAAATATTTTCTTCAAACATTTTCTTCCAACAAAGCATTCATGTGCACATTGATAAGAAAACAATATCGAATTTATTGAAAACTGTCTTAGTCTTTTTACCTTCAGATAATAACTATGAAAAAAAAATAAATAAAAAAGTTAGACTCTTTTATCTGATTCTGGCAGCTCTTAAGTATGCCCTATCCTATTATTCTCCTTAATTTCTGTCCACATCTTGTTTTAGTAGCGAAGGTTTTTGAAGTGGATTGTGCCGCATATTCTCAAAGTTTGGAAAAAACTTTTAAATGAGATTAGAAATCCTCTGAATGGATAAACTCTAAGTAACATTTTAGTGCTTTGTTGTTATTTTCCTTGTAATAACTTTAACTTATTTATTATTTAAATTATTTAAATAATGCATCTGTTATTTTCTTCCATTACATGTCGTTTCATTCCAGAATATAAATTGGATTCGATTATTTAATTACTTTTTAGTAATAATTTAGCTTTTATTCGTGTTTTCTATTTAATTATTAAATAATTTGATAATTATTATTAAAAAAAAAAAACAGTTTAAATTTAAACAACATATCTGTTTTCTCTTCCCTCTTTCTTAGGCGGAGATTGAATATTCTCTAATGCTTTTTAATTACTGGTTCAATTTAATGACTTAATAGAAGTGATATATATTTATATCACGAATTTTAAAGTTAAGAAAATTATGTGAAGTTATAGAATAAATCATAAATACAATATTGAAGCACTACTTTCGTCCGTATATGAGATTTCTATCTTTTGAAAAATATTAAATTCACTTGCTAATTTTTAAATATTATAATATAAATCTGTTTAGCTGATACTATTCCCCTTATCTATATTCATAACAATTCATTTCATAAAACTAAGCTTGCATGTTATATAGGGCCTATGTTTGAGTGATACTTTCTGCATTAATTTCTAAGAATAAAAAACATAGAATTATTTTTGGAAATTTTCGATTAGACTCCTATATTCAGAAGAGACATTTTTTAAGTTTTGTAACATCATCCAGTTGTTAAACAACATTAACAATGCGCGATTAATAATTAATTAACATGAAGAGAGATACAAAACTTCCATACAGTTTAATGTATTTAAGTAAATGGATAATAAAAAAGATATAAATGCATTTTCGAAATCTTTATGATCTTAGTTTCACTTCTTATGATACTACTAAAGAATTTCTAAATTGGGCTAAGGCTTTTCTAAATTGATCCACACGAACAAAAATTATGACTAAAAAATTTCTCAAACACACTTTTTATTATCCATATGCTTAAATGTTCTATTGTATGAAAATTTCATGCATATCTTTCGTTAATTAATAAAATGACGCTTATATAATATTTAGAATCGGTATATTGCGTTATAAAATTTTAGAATTTTTTTCCTCTATAAATTAAGTTTCATATAAAAATTCGAAATGCCGTTTTCACCATTAAAAACAACATAAACAGAAAAGTGTCCGCCAATTTTCTTTTTAATTCTTTATTAACAAATATAATATATCTTATTATTTTATTAATACTAGATATTTTCAATTGTAATTCCTAAACTAAAATGGAAATTTTAATGATTAACGTATATTAAAATATAATTTTTCAGCAATGATCAAATGATGTCTTTTTTTATTGTTATTTCAAACACTTTATATTTGATTTAAAAAAAATCAGTACAATAAAATTTATCGCTTTGTCATGAACACTTTCATTTGGGAATAAACAAATGTATATCAAGACACGCCATTTTCGTCAGAATTAATTTTCATATATTCTACATTTTTAATTACAAAGACATCTAGCTGTTTTCTTATAACAAGAATTTAGCATTGGGGATTTAAGTTCTTTTCAGGGTTTAAGCAAAAGAAATATACTATAGAATAATAAACTACAACAGATAATAAAACTAAAAGAAGCTTTTCACTTATTTTCTTTTCATCTGAAACTGGAATGTAGAATCTCTTTATTTATTCCAGACATGTTTCGAATAAAGCTAAATCTGATCATTATTCTTCCATGTAATTTATTTCTTTAAAACTGTATTCGTTTATCTACAAAAGAAGAGAGAAAAACGCCTACTTTCAAAATATTCGTAACTTTTGAATGGCATTCAAACACTTTGAATATGAATTTAAATTTCGTTCAATATTATAAAATTTAAAAAAAAAGATCGTTCATTTATATGAATGTATCTAACATAAATTCTATTAATTAATTAATAAAATTCGTGATAAATATGATTGTATAAGCATAAAATATATTTTTAATTCTTATTCTTTACTTCTATAGAAAAATATTTATAAATATTTCAGTGCAGTTACGATTTTAATTAATTTTTATTTTTATCAATTAATATTTGTTTAACAAAATATTACTTTAAGCCTTAATAAATATTCATGATATATCTTCTAGAATAATTTTAAAACTTTTCAATATAACAATTTATTATTTTTAAATTTAAAGTTTTTCTGTAAATATGATACGTGGTTTTAATTGTACAATATTTTAAGAATATATTGTATCTTTTGGCGTCGATTCTTTAAACTTGTAATAGGTTTATATTTGCTTACACATGAATAAATCGTGTCATAAATAAATATCTACTAAAATAATTATTACTTATCAAAATATAAGTTTTAAAATAAATATCATTTTATCTTTGTGAAGTAAATAAAGGAATTAATTATTGTATGAATTGCTTCAATCATATCTTATGAATAGTTTTACTCTTTATTTAAAAGAGTACAGTTATTCATAAGATATGATTGAAGCAATTCATACATTAATTAATTCTTTATTGACAAATATAATATATCCTATTGTTTTATTAATATTAGATATTTTCAACTGTAATTCCTAAAAAAATATATATAAAATTTTTATGATTAACGCATATTAAAATATAATTTTTCAGCAATGAACAAATGATGCTTTTTTTATTGTTATTTAAAATACTTTACATTTGATTTAAAAACATCAGTACAATAAAATGTATCGTTTCGTAACAAAACGGAATACTTCAAGAGGAAGCAAATTTATTGTTTCCTCTTGAAGTATTCTGTTTTGTTAACTTCGTAATATTTTTCTTGTATAAACAATGTCATATTATTTCAATTTAATGATTTAATTAATTTTAGTATGCTATAGTTAATAAAATTAAAAAATATATATATCCTCATCGATTATAAGCAGATAAAGTATCGTATTAAAGATAATTACGATCGAAATTGAACCTACTGTAACTTTCGTTCTAAATTTAACATTATGAATCCGATATTCATATTTGAAAAGAAATATTCAATAGGATATGAAATACATAATGTAAGGTTGTCAAATTCAATTAATTAAAGAACTAAAACACTTTGAAAGCTACAAAAATCGGTAAAATGTGTCGTTTCCTTCCTCCTCCTCCACCTCCGCAGTACCTGTACGAGTCGCATTATTCTACTGATTTCAATCAAATTTCTTATATAGACATTACTACTTGAAACAGAAAATTTCGAATCAATACGTTTTGCAATAAAATACTTTTTTAATGATACATTCTGGCACATTGTCATTAGATTTCTTTCGGAAAAAAAAAAAGAAATGATATCTACTACAAAATTATCTAACAGATAAAAAATAATACTAATAAAATAAGATTTTATTACAATTCAGTTGGTTGATAATCCGACTTAAACGATATCGTCATCCAAGTATTCCCTTCTAAATTGTAACAATCTTATTTTTGCATTCTTTGCTTATTTTTACACGTTAGATGTTTTAATAGTAAATTGAATGTTTTAATTAGTTACATAAATTTAGATTCATTTTTTTTATTACAATATATAATCGTTAAGCTGTGATAAAACTTATTTTATTGATAATTATGATCATAGTTTGTTTCCATTAACCTATCTTATTATAAATATAAATATTAACAAAGAATAAATAAATAAATAATAATTTTAAATTTTCTATTCTGGAAATATTTTAGAAATCTGGCTGTTGTGAATATCATTACTTTAATAAAATTTTATTTATTCAACTCTGGTTCCGACTTATAAAAATTAAAATTAAAAACAATGGTGTAAAAATTAATTTTAAAATAAAATTTAATATAAAATATTTAACTCGAGACGGAGACAGATTTGCAAGATAATCAAGAGTTTCTTTTATTTTATTTCTTTAAATTGCTAATCTTGAAATATTTGTTTCAATTATTTACTAGAAAAGAGATTTGAGAATAAAACAAAAGGACAATTAAAACCTTTGTAAGCGTTGCTATTTTAACAATGGATCATTCGATCGTCTTTGTTATTCCCCAATTTCTACTCTTTTTTTGTTCTATTATACCTGTACTGATTAAAGCAGTTGTAATCGTAAAAAAAGATAAGATGAATCTTAACTGTAGAATACAGCTAAATGATGGTTAGATCTTCCTTATTATTTAATTCTATCGCTTGTCCTGAAAACTTTATAAAGCTAAATGATCAATTTTTCGAGAAAATAATTCTGGAGAGTGCAGCTTATATCAATCCTTAATTTGATGCAAGAATATTTTAAATTCTTAACAAAATTAGTTACGCCAACTAATTAAATTACAAATTGCGTTACTTTGTAACATTATGACTTTATCTATCCGCAAGACGGCCGATTGTTTAATAGATACAATTTTTATTTTATTTTATTAATATACAAAATTTACTTATTTTCCTTGCATATTGAATAAATGATAAACATATAATAACACTTTTCAAAAATTTATGATTAATTTTTGTTTATCTTAATGTTTGAATTATAAAAAATTATTGAAAATGTTTTATTTTTATTATGAATATTGCATTAGATTTTTTTTAAAAGAAAGATAAAATTGTTTAATTAAATAAATATATATATCATAAAACTTTTATGTGGTTTAAATATTAATTAATTAGAAATGAAAATACTTATAAAAATCTCTCCTTTCCTTCATTTATAACTCCATTACTTCTTAAACAATAAAAAAAATGTTTAATATTAATTTTAAAACAATTATTAAATCCTTCTTTAATTCTATTCTATAACAAACATCGCCATCTGGCGCATATAATTGAAACTTTCAATAAATTTTTTATTTGTTTACAATTAATTTTATATCTAATATATAAATATAGAATATATATTATTAAATATATATTCCCATGAAACTTATTTTAATAAATATATTTAAAAGTAGCATAAATTATATTATAAAACATTAGTCTTTTGATATTTAAATTTATATATATATTATTTAAAGCATCTATAAAAGCAATATGTAAATTTTTTATGTCAGACAGAAGTGAAGTAGGCCTTATTTCAAATATCGAGATCAAATTTTAAATTTATAAATTTTTTTCTTGATAGTTTTATGATAAAAAAAAAATATATCAAAATATCATTACTATTTAAATTATTTGATTTAAATGAAAATATCGAACTTTGAAAATTTTTCTTTAAATTATATATTTTTTAAATAAATATCAAAAACTAAAATGTATTTAAATAGTATGCGTAGATCTATATAAGTTTTGAGAATATACGGAATATAGGTATTCAATTTAATAATACTGTTTTTTAAATCTTCGATAATTCTTTTTAAATCTAATAAATTCAAAAAAAATTATTTGTTAAACTAAAAAAAATTAGATGAGAACTTAATTATTTAAAGAAATAAATAACAATTTATTCACAGTTTTTTAGTTTTTAAGATTTCTATTCATCGTATTGTATTCTTTATTATATATTGTAAACTATTACAGCAGTAATATCTAAAACACACATAAAAATAACTTCTTATTAATAATTCGCCCTTCTAACATTACATGAAAAAATGGCAATATAAAATTAAAAGCATTTAATAATAAATTTAACTATTATAATGAACTCAATTCACATTTTTTATTATCATTAGTGAATTCAAATATTTTTATATTTTGAGTGCAATATCAATAGTATCAATAGTTATATATTAGTAAATAACTAATTAAAATTACCATTGATTCGAATGACATTTTTATTGAATCTAATAATTACTTCAAGATCAAACATATGAAAAGAATAATATCTAATTTATAATAAAGTTTATATATCATAAATAGAATAAAATGTATAACAAAATTGTCAACTAATATCTGAAGAGCTTATTATAAAATTTGATTTAGAAAAATATTAATCCGACTAATTGTTTTATTAAAACACCTGTTCTCTTAAAATATACCGTAGTTTTTTTTATCTAAAAATTAAATGTAAATGAGCGAGAATAAATTTCATTTGATATTAATATATTCAAGATATGATAAATATCGATGTAAGGCAATGAACGATTTTTGTGTATCAAACTTCTGCAAGGACTATGCTAATCTTTTCTATGTGGTTCCACTTTTAAAATAAGTACCATCGAAGTGAGTTTGTAAAGCAATGAAACAGGCATCCCCAGTATAACACGATATTTATAGAATGTGGTTTGGCTCTACCACATTTAGAAATTGAAATAAACTTTAATCTCATATAAAACAATTTTGCATTACATGAAATTATATAGGAATCTAATTATCGTATTATACGGGGATTAGCTGTATGTATTCTTTTCAGAAATATTAATTAATCATTAATAATTTATTCTTGATATGACATAGAGAAATCTAATCATAAGAAACAGAGATTTCGATTTTTATCGAAAATGCATATATTATCTTAAAGTACTTTAACAAATAATTAATAAAGTAGGTTTTGAGAAATTTCAAATTATGTCTACGTTTGATGATACAGTATATTGTTAACGATCTATTTCAAAATGATCAGAAATCAAAGCCGGACAGTCCCGTTTTTGACTCTTTGTCTCGGCTTTAAAAAATGTCTCAGATTTGTTCCGGTTTTAAATAAAATGTCCCAGATTGTCCCGTTTTTTACTTATAAGCAAATAGTTCATATTAAACAATTTAAAAAAAAAAAGATTAACTAGATTTAATTTAAAAAAATTAGCGTCTGAAGAATTCGCTTTCCCAACTTTTACTATCTTATATGTAAAATATGATCATCCTAATATATATAACCAATGAGGATGAATCAAGCTTAAGAAAAAGTAATAAAAGTAATAGTAAAATATATTGTTTATGTTTTTTTATCTCTTTCTGCTTTCTTTATGCAAATTTTTAAATAATTTACTTTTTCATTGTTTTATAAAAAAAAAATTTTTTTCATTTTGTCCAAACCATGGTTCAATCTCACACCCTATACCCCTTACGCCTTCCAATATCTAGAGCGTCCCAGATTGAAGTTCAGAAAATCTGGTCACTTTAATCTATTTTAAAAGTTCGATATTCAGAATAACATATAATTTTATATTTAAGTAATTAGCAAACCAATCAATAATTATAATTTGATTATAATTGAAGGATTATCCGCAATAATCAGAAAAACGAATTACCTTATTTTATGGAAGTTCTGTATTATTCGTACAACGACTAGACTTATCTTGAGAAATCAAACATAAAATAATTTACATAATTTATGTTTACATAATAATTTACATAAATTATGTAAACATAAATGTTTACATAATTTCTTTCAAACATATGTTATAAATAGTTTATGGAAATACGGGTGCATTTTTCTACATCGATTATAACGAAGAATCAATTTTCTCGATTTATCTGATTATTGTAGATAATTTCTAAACTATTTGATTTAATTACTTTAATCAGTCATTTGAATCAATTTTTAATAAATTTTTTAATATTCTTGAGTTGAGTTATTTTTTAATTTTTTCCTATTTTTTTTACCTGCAGAAGTTTATATGATGTATATTTGTTATTATATGATAATAATTGATACATTATTAATTATTATTTATTTATTATCCTTATACAGAAATTCTTTGACAGAGAAAATATTTTTATAATTTATAAATAAAATGTTTTTATATATTACTAATATTTTTTACGAATATATGTAAAATGCCTTACATATATAATTCATTTTACATATATTCGTAAAAAATATTAGTGTTAAATATATTTATATTTTTTTAAATAAATAAAATTTATTTTTTTTATAAATCCAACATTACGAAATTTTTGGACTTTTTAATATGCCATCCTTTTAATATTTTTGTTTAGTAATTATTACTTATGTTCAGTAGACTATATTTAATTAAATTTTTAATCATTTTTAAAATGTTTTAATTTTTATTAAATGTTTTTTAATTCAAAATAGTATTCAAATACCAATTAAAATGTAATATTTTCCCTATTATCTGTACGAAGGCAAATATAAATTTCTCGTTCAATGAAATCTAATTAATTAATTTTTATTTAATATAAAAATAATTTTATTTTCATATTATGACAGAAGGTAATTGAATTAGTTCATTTTATTAGATTCATTTGACGAATGTTACATGTTGAAATATAATAATTAATTATTAATAACACTCCTATTTATTGTTTATTATTAAAAGTGTCATCAGTGAATATCAAACTTGATTTGATTTATTTGTCATCGAACAATAATAATTGTTCGATAACAAATAAATCAAGTTCATGTTAATGCTTCATTCAATATTATTATTGAAGGAAACATTAAGTAATTACTGTATACATATTCACTATATGTATTCACTTTAACTCCTTCTTGATTCACTATATATTCCGTAGATCATGCATTTAGATCATAATCTTATTAAAAATTAATATACTGTTTGAAAATGAATCTTCGGAAGTGAACATTTTCTTAATTAATTAAATGCTGTGCTACTGATACCTTCTTCCTTCCTTAAACAAATTTGTTAAATTTATTTAAAACTATTTTTCCCACTATCACATGATTCTTAAAAATTTAAATAAAAAACTTTTAAGTTTTTACCTATAAAAATTAATGCAGAAAATTTTATAATAACAATAAATCAAACTAGTGAATACCCTATATAAATATATCAAATAATTTTATTAGATTTATCGCAGAAACTGATTTATTATTCATCACACATAATAAAACGAATTCAATTTTGTTAACTATAAGTAAATCTATTCGTTATTTATTTAATTTATAAATTTATATTAAACCTGATTTATGTTCAAACGAATTTTTTTTTTTTTACTTTATAACTTCAATTTTAAAGATAAATTAACTTTTGAATAATCAATCCTTTTAAAATTCTAACAGTAAAAGAAAGATAATATTTAATTCTTAAATTCAAAATACTTTCAATATTTAAAAAAAAAAAAAAAAAAAAAAACATATATTTAGCTACCTAAAATCTAAAAATTTTCGATTTTTATTGAAATTAAAATATTTTAAAAATTATACAAAAAGTGAAACTTGCATAAATTGTTGTTTTAATTTTTTAAATACCATTTTACATAATTTTTCATAAACTTTTGATTACAATTATTTAATTATATTCATAAATTATATTTAAACACAGAATGTATGTTAAATCATAAATAAATTAAAGTTGGACATACAAAAGAGGATGGAAGCAGTCCTTCCTTTACGATGTAATTATATTATCAGATCCGACAACAAATTTTGTATCGTGCTTTAAGAGTATTCTTTTACAAAGATAATAACAATGTAGACGACGTACTGTGACAAAAGGGATATTTTTTCTTGTACACTCTT
>WUQG02419202.1:0-15360 GCA_011317285.2 Androctonus mauritanicus | reverse complement strand
AGATTCTTCTTCTTTTTATTGCTCGAATAGCCCAATTGGCAGTACATGTGGCAGCATTTTTTTTTTTTTTTTTTTGTGATATTTCATAATCTGTAGATGATATTAAAAAAATTTCAAAACAAAAATTGTTTGTTTTTTACAGTTCTATCCAATTATGCCTAAATTGGCATAGGTTTTCATTGGAGATTTCAATTTGATCTTTTGTGCCCCATAGTCCAGTGGGTCCACAAAATTTTTATTGTAACCATCAATTCTCCAGATATACTTTGAAATCTGGCAAAATTTTTCTCCCTACTTCCTATCTCATCACATTTCCAAGAAAAAGGGTGGTATGAGTGCTAAGATGCATTCTGTATGTATATATATGTATATATAAAATAATTTAATAAATAAGCTGTATTTGATGTTAAATTGGCATGCAGTTCTTTGGGCTTTTGTCCTGAAACCATATACATATTTATTAATGGATATTACACTGAAGGAAATTATTGAAGGAATTAATAATTACATTGAGGGAAATTATATTGACTATTCTAATATAAAATATATTAGAATAGTGAATGATTAGAATATATTAATATCATTGAATAACTCAGTTAAACAATTTAAACTCTTATTATGAATGTTACATTAAGGAAGTTTTGGATAAAATTGAAACTAAAAAAATTTTTCTTATATGATGATAATTTAAATAATAATAATTTAATGATTAAAATTTCTTTTTATCAAACAGAGAGTTCTAATAATAATATTTTATAGAAAATTTAAAAAAAAAACATTAAATTTGCATTTTTATGACATCAAATTTCTAAATATTTTTATTCATGGAATGAAAATTAATAATTTAATCATAATATTTCTTATCTTTATGCATAAATATTTATAGATAACATACATAAATAGGATGTGTTAATAAATTACATATGTTACTTTATATTTTGTTCTCTAATTAATTTGAAATGTAACAGCTTTCTCAACAGAAAAAGAATATAGAATGATAATCAAAATGAAAGTTTATTGTTTTAAGATATATGAAGTCCAGAAGACTATGGAAACTCTCAAATAGCTGAAATAATAATAAGTATAATCTAGTCTAAGAAAATGTGTCTTTTTATAAGAAATTTGTATTTTATAATTATTGAAATTAATATGTTAACAATTATAAAAAATTGTAATTTAAAACAAGATTGCTCATTTCGAATTCTTTCTCTATTCTTAGAATAGTTTCCTTTTGTAGTTTCCTATCATATTTAGTCATATCTAGAGAGGGAGGAAATGAAATTTCTGATCAAATTGACAATTTTATTAAATATCTGCAGATGAGGAACTCTGCTGATAACTACCTTCTTATGTAGAGACAGGGAAGTATGCTACTGAAGTTCTGCCTCTTAGGAAATCATATACAGCACTCCTCTAGTTACAAATATTCATACTTATGAATGTGAAATTTCACTTTCAAATTCCATGAAAATTCAAAAACTCTTCAATAATTTTAAGTAAGTACGATAGCAAAATGCTTTAGCAACCAATATAATGTAAAATTACACAGTAAGTTAACATATTATGGTAATATTTCAAGATGGCAGTAATTACAACAAAAATTCCTTGCTTTATATTTGGAACTTTTCATTCAAATCTGTGAAATAAGAAATTTTTAATTGGTCCAATTATGAAATATATTACAATATGCAATATATAAAATTATTTCAGCACTTTTGGAACCAAAATAAGGCAGTATCTGAGTTACAAACAACCTGATTTATGAACAAAACTTATATATTAATTATGTTTATAACAAGAGGAGTGGCTGTATATATATATATATCAGATTCCTTGTCTGGAGTTAAAAAAAGAAGACTGAAAAGAGGGCAATAGTTTCTAATCATCAAGAGAGAGAGAGAGAAAAAAATAATTCTTTCATTTTTGGTTGAGAAGAAATAACAAGATGTAACAAAGAAGTTTTGGCATTAGAAATCCATTCCATTAGATAAGTTGGACAGGATCACTTTCCTGATTCCTGTTGCCCATCATTTAATGAAGCTGGACAAAGGTGAAGATGGAAGCAAAGATATTTGTAATAACATCCTCTATCAAAAATTTTATATAAGAATGACTGGAATGCCTTTTTATATCTATGACTAATGCTCAATCAAGGAGTGCATTGACAAGGCATGGAATCTCAAATCTAGAAGAATGAATGTAAAAAGAAAAACTATCTATTGTATCCTCTCTCTCTCAGGTTGGGAGACATCACCTACAAATCATATAGCTCTCCATTCTTTTTGGCTAAATTAGGCTTTTACCAAACAAATTGATAATGTCTTTCTAATTTTTTATTGTTCTCTTTAAATCCTGAGAAACTGGTAGTTTGAGCTTAATGTTTAGTAATACTGTATTGTTATTTTTATCTATTTGGTTTAATAAATATTCCTTTCTATTGCTATATATATCTTTGAATCAATTCTCTTATCCCAAACCTCTGTGCGACTTATCCACATGCCAATATCTGAAACTGGTTATTTTCTGACAATACTAACAATTGATGTTTCAGCTGTTAATGCTGCATAATCCTCACAAATATGTGCTAATGTATTTCAGTTTGAACAAATTTTATTAATTCAACTTTTCACTGGCTATTAAAATAGGGTTTATTAAAATTTTTAAAAGATATAATTTTTATCATTATAATATTAATAATTCTATTTAAACAAATAAAAAAATTACTGCAAAATGAAATATATTAAATTATCAATAAAATGAAATGAAACAATATATCTAACCTTCAATTTACACAGTAGATTGGTTCTGCAAAAATTCCATGTAAATCATGACTAACATTTGTATAGAAAATCAAGGGATTAGTTCTTAACACTCAATTAAATAATTTGCATTTTAAATAAATTATAAATAAATTAACATTAATTTTATAGATATACAATAAAAATTTAAGAATAAAGATGCAAAATGTATAAAAATAAGTTTATTCTGTATCTTTTTCTCTTGTTAATATTAAAACAGTCTTCTTTCTCAGTTCAAATTACTATTACCGCTGCTAATTTCCTCTATATCATATTTTTTGTAAATTCATTTTTTAAAGAAATTTTTTGAATTGGTTCAATAAAATCCATTATCAATGTTTGCTTTTTACTTTTAGTTAATTCTTTATAAATCTCTTCATATTGAACTAAGGAGTTTTGTAATTTCTTTCCAAATTTTAAGCTGCAATCCATGTTTGGATCAATGTTAAGGAAATAGTATATTGAAAGATTAACATGATTAATAATTCTAATAATTGAATATTATATAAAAATTAAAGATCAGGACCATGCATTTATTGTATTGTATAGTATACATAGAAGTCACTTGCTAATACTGATGGAATAGCTAAAGATTTTGTTATTTGTCATTGTTGTGGTAATTTTTGTTGTTAATGTCAGATTTAAATTGTTTTAAATGGAAATTGTACCATGTAAAAAAAATTTAGTATCAATTTTTCAATCTGTTAAACCAAAATCATTCAATTCAAGTACCATATAAATCAAGGATTAGATGTATAATAACAAGTAAAATTTCATTTGAAAATAATATTTTTTCTTTTCTATATGATTAATAATAATACATAATACAATAATAAATTACTTAACACTCACTTGTATCTCATTGTTGCTGGAGTTGACAATGAAATCTGTCGACTTGGTGGATTAGTAGTCATTGAACTGTCACTAGAAAGCAATCCCTCTTCCATACATTCTAAACTAGCAATAGGAGCACGACAGCTAAAATGCATTAATACAGAAAATGAATATTCATGATGAATCAAATTTAAAATTACTATATTTTTGAGGTTTTATAATCAAATAAAATCATAGTTCATTTTATAATCAGTTATCATTTGTAAATATTAATAAAAATATTTATTAATACTTACAAATGGCAATTGATAATCTATATATAATGAATTCAAGCACTTTAATAGTAGGAAATAACTGGTTATTTAATGACATATAATTTTATATTCACAAAAAGCACTTTAAAAAGCCATCCCAGTTTCATTCTATTTAAATTTATGATATAGAACAAAAGCAGATTTTAAACAATTCCATGATTCAGAATATTCAAATTTAAATTTGTTTTTTATGAATTATACATATATTAAATATCTTTTTATATATTACAAATAAATCAAAAACAAAATAAGTACATAAAAAATTATGAAGTAATAAATTACAGTCAAAAATAATCAAATTAAAAATGACTAGCAGAAATAGAAGATACATTGAGTTGAAAATGCCTACTTAAGAAACCATACATACTCAAATTAATTGTTATTAAAATAACACCATTTTCATGTCCAGTGTAATCTCAAATCATCTTTATTCAGAACCACATCTCCGTCAATTAATAGTTAAAGCCATAGTCACACTGTGCAATTTTTCACCACATACACAACTGCAACAGCAATGGCTCTTCCAACAAATTAGTAAACCCCCTCCAAATAGCACACAACCTCAACCATGCTTGAAAACAATAGTTTGTTTTCCTGGTGACAATTGCAAGCTTGCAACCAATGAAAAGTGAGAAAATTTTTGATGCATGCAAGATGGAGAGATGATTTTATCATGCTCTAATTGACTGATTATCTATTTCATCACAAGCTACATTTCTCAGTGTGACCATTATTTGGCAATTGCAACTTGCCGTTGCTATTGCAGTCACACACATGGCAAAAAATTCCAGTGTGACCATGGCTTTAGGCACTTATTCTCTTCCTTGAGAAAATTGATAGAAGTTAGGTTCTGAATGAAGATGATCCAAATAGATTACACTGGGTGTGAAGATAATGTTATTTTAATAATGGCTGAATCAAGCATGCATTGTTTCTCCTGTAGGCATTGAATATCTGATTCTAACCCAGAGCAACTTCTATTCCTGCTTGTTGTTTTTAATTTTATTATTATTTTCTGACCATATATTAATTATTATTATAATTTTTTTTTGTTACATGTGATGTATATTATAAAATTAAAATATGTAAAAATATAAAATATCATGGATTACAACAAAAAATTTGTTTATTATAACTTGTTTGTATTTAAAGTGAAAAGTTTATTTTTATTTTTGTCTTAACAAGTTTTACCATTCTGTAGCAGTTTAAATATCAATGCAGAGCTGTAGTGAAATGTTTATTTTTAAACTGTTCTAACAAGGATAGCCTACATCATTTGCTTATGTAGAACCTAATGCACAATTTTTAGAAGCAGCTAAGAAGGACCATAGAAGACCTAAAATGTTACTACATGATATTATTAGTATCTGTATTTATTTAATAATAATAAATGATTATATTCCTGCCTAAAGTACTTATTGGATTATTTGTGTTTCTTCATGAAGAGCAAAACTTGAAAGTTTAAGATTATGAAAGAGAAAGATTTAATGATAAAACTTCTACAGTTGATCATATTATGGCAAGTATTAATGAGCCTGCTATGATTATTTATACAAACTTATAATTTATATAAATATGAAATTATATTAAAATTTCATTTTATAGAAACCAAACTCACAAAAAGCCACTAGTGAATTGTTATTGCTCAAATTGAACAATATTGACCTAAATAGCTTTTTTCAATATAATGTAAATTTTTACAGGCATTATATACCAAGAAAATGTTATAAATATGAAAGGAATTTTCATAATGAAAAAAATGAGTTACAAAATAGAAAAACTAATTTTTTTAAAGCACTCTGTATTTGTAAATATTATAATATCTTTTAATGCTTTAAAAGATATTAAAACATATATAATTCAAATATCAAATGAAAAATTAGTACACACAAACCTGACTTCATGTACTTTTTGTATTTTTGAAGAATATGGAGATGTGTTCTTCAAAAATGTGATGTATACTTTAAGGTCCTTGGGACCTCAATAAAAATAATATAATTTTTTGTAACTATATATATAAAAGATATTTCATTTGATAATAAACTTATGTTGGTAAAAAGTAAGATTAAATGTAAAATTCAGACCAATTGTAGGACATTGTTCATCATCTTAATAAACTCTCTGATTTATGAGAAACTAGCTAAAGACAGAAAAAAAAAGAGCAAAGGAATTCAAAGAGGAAATTGACATATAAGATGGAGAGAAATGTAATCATCTTGCACAAAGATTTTGTTTCCTATAACATTAAATATCAAAGATAAATAAGTGATATGATGTTAGAGACAAAGAGTCTTATTATGTGCAGATGTTGCAGGAAACTAAATATGGGAAAGAATGAAAAATAGACCATAATTAATAAGCAAAAAAAAAAGAATGCAGTTGTATTTTTCCTGTGAAAGAAGGTGAGAAAAGGTTAATCAGGTTTTTCTCAAAAGAAGAGAGAATCACTTGCTGGATATCAAAAGAACAATTAGAAAATTGGTTCTGTGCAGAAAAAGAAAAGATGACAATGATTTGTGCTATTGGACCATTGATGTCTTCAAGAGAACATCAAGACAGTGATGACCCAGCCTAAAGAAACCTCTTGACATAGTGTAGTGAACATCAACCACAACTGCGCAGCATTTCCATCTTAAGGAACTGAATGTGAATAAGGATTGATATATTATATTAACCAGCAATCATCTATACCTATTTAGTTATAACAAGATATTTATTCTCTCACATTTGTTAATCTTCACACACTGAATTATAAAGCTCTCTCTCTTTACCTCCTTCAATAAATCTTTGATTTGTTTTAAAATTGTATCTAAGTCAGTTGAGATAGGAAGAATCTATTGTTCACTCAACTTTTTATCATAAGCCCATGAACACTCAAGGTTAATACATGTCATTCTGTCTACAGGTCCCACAATATTGAAACAACATAAATTGAAATATAATTTTCATAAGAAACGATTGAAATATAAAGATTGGGAACTGGCAACAAATAAAAAATATACAAGAGCACTTATATTATATACAATATACCTACTTCATACTAAAGGAAGAAGAGTATATACCATGGTATAAAGAATAAAGATAAAATGATAGATATATTACTTCTGCTAGATGGCATGTTGATCATATAAATCCAAATCAAGTAAGTTAATACTTTGGATTCAATAAATTAAGTAAGAAAATGTTTTTACATAAAAATATATTCATAAGTGAACTAGGTCCTGGTTCAGATAACACAAAATAAAAGAGAGAACAGTGAGCTTATTTTTCAAATCAAAAATATTTTTGGTTCAATAAATAAACTCATTGTTGACTCTTTTAAAAATATATTTTAATATAACTTTATCTGCAATATTTTCATTATACTATATTGTGTTGTATTTAATTGCACTAACAGCAATAAGAAAACACCAGGAATATAATTTTACTAATTTCCTAAAAATGACAAATATCAAAGTAAATGAATTTTGTTTATATTTATATATTACAGCATCAGAAGTATGAAAATACAAGCTTTATAGGAATGGTAATCAAGTTATATAATGCAAGTTCTTATGTGCTAAATGAAGAAATGATTCTCATACAATGCAAATGTGAATTTTATAATTTAAACTGAAATACAATATTGTCTTAATTACTTAACATAACTTCAGAAAAAAACACAAATGCAAAATGACGCTAAGTGGGGTATGAGTGTACAGTATATACTCTACATTTATTATATACATTTTAAAGAAAGAATAAATTAATATTAATTTTTTGTCTATAAAAAGAAATTTTCCATTTTCTCTATATTAAAATATTAAATTAAGATTTTAATTTATATAGAGTAAGTGTTTCTCAAAGTATAGTCTCCAGAGCTTCAGGAGTTTATGAGCTTAGAAAAACAGAATGTTTTAGAAAAATACAAAAAAATTAATTTCAATAACAATCTTAAATGAAAAATTAATAAACCAAATATATAACTACATTGAAAAATATAAAGTAGATTGTAATCTAATCTACAGATTACTTTTGTTTGTATGCATTAAGAAAATAATTTAATGTTAAGAGTTTTGTAGATGACACTACAACCATTCCCTGGCTTAGGTAATGTGTGAAAAGATTTCATGCAGATTTGACTTTATATGAAATTTTTTCCATAAGTTTTATTTAATTTTTTCAGATAAATAGCATAAATAACTACTGCATTTGTAAGTAACAATTTCAAACATATTAGTTATTAAAATTTCATATTACTTGATTTATTTGTGTTTTCATGTATTATTTGTTGATCTTAAATATCATATTATTGGTATTATATTATTCCATGTGATGTTATCTAATTTTTAATCAGGGAATAATATAGTGCCATAATGTTGTATAGGTACAATCATAGAAGTCACCTAGTCCAAGAAGTTTTTAATCCAGAAATTTTGTTGAAAAATTATTTTTCTGACTTATATAAAATTCTGAAAAATGTAACGATTAGGTAAGTTTGGGAGAAACTGTATTTTCCATTCTGAATTTTATATAATTTTTTGGTTACTAAATGACAGGATGAAAACATGCCTTATTACAGCCATGGAAGCTGGGTTGTAGAGGATGAGAATCAACAGGCTAGGCTAGGATTTTCAAAGGGGTGGAATCCAGAATCAAATCTAGGTCCTCTAAATGGAAAGCCAAATGTTTTCACATAATCAATCTGGCCAACTAACATTAAAAGTTTGCAAATCAGGTTTTCCTTACAAAAGGGTCTATAAAAAAACCAAGTTTGAGAAATAGAATAATTTGCCTTGATTAGAGATGATTAATTTTTCACCTTGCAAGTTGGTATGCAATTTTTTGATGAAGCATATTACTGTATATTTTTATGGACACGTTATAGTAATAAAATCATTTTCCTAGAAAAAATACAATAACTGTATTTTATATTATTGTATTTGAATAATAAACAAATAATGCCTAGACTATTAATAAGAACAAGTCAGTTGTTCTTAATAAATTAATTGTTTAAAACATATTTTATACATATTGTTTTAAGGGATATTCATTAGAAAAGCAACTTTCAAGTAGTTAGTAGTTCAACTTTCAACACACAATATTAAAATCCTGGTAAGTATACAAATAATGTTTATCAAATATTTTACATAATTTAAAATAAATTTTTATACTGTAATTTTAATAAGTTCTAAAAAATTAGTATCTCAAACAGCTTATTTGATATAGCTTTATGGAAATATAAATTTATAACCTACCTGTTAATACTATTTATAGTGGCAGCAATAAAAAAATGTAGTATTCAATTAATATAATAATTATAATACCAAAATTTTACATAATATTAATTTTCTATTAAATAGATAAACGAGTATATTCTTAATATTTTCTTCATATAAACATTAAAATTTAACAATTTAAAATTTAATTATTTTTACTACTTTATCACTAATATATTTGTTTAATAATAAATCTAAGCATTTTATATTTCATGCAGATTATTATATTTCTATAGAATTAAAATAACCCAAAACTACTTATAATACAGCAAAGGGAAAATAAACTAAGAAAACTAAGTTATTAAATATTAAATTTCTACTAAATTAACATCACAAACAAGATTTACTATGATGCACTATCGTCAATTGGAAACTAACAAAGGGGAAATTTTTCTGATAACTCAATTATTGATTTTTGTATCCTTAATAGTATTCCAACTAAATACATTCATGCAAGTTTTATGATTTCAAGAAGAAAAAATAATGTAATATTAATCTTGCACTCTACAGAAACTATAGAAAGAAAATACTAAAATATGCACACTCAAAAAAGAACTATTAAATTACTAAAATATTTTTCTTCTATTATAAATCAAAGTTACACTCAATATTGGGAACTAGACTAAGTATAACTATTTAGAAAAATCAAATAATGACTAAAAGGAATGTTCTATTATATTTCTGATTTAATAAAAAGCACCATATCTATTATCTAAATACTTATTTTTTTGAATGAGAGTAATTTTAGTTATTAAAATTTTTCAAATGTTAAAAAGTTCAAAAATATTATAATGAATATGCAATAAATATTTAATGCTATTGTTTTAAATGTTAAATAATAATCTCCATAATAATTTGATACATTAACAAAATTAATTCCAAATCAGAATATGACATTACGACAATTAACAATTAAAAAATAAAATATTAACAATCATCCATAATGATGAAAATTGACGGTTTTAGGAACATTTTTAATAATACCTACTTGACTTTTTTTTCCTGTTTCTGTTTTGTAAAATATACAGCTCAAGGTAGTTTTCATCCAAGTAATCATTGCTGGAAACCAAATCTGAAGACTGAGAAATAATACTTCCATAGGAGTTATGAGAGGAAAGTCTACTTTCCTTATCATGTGTACAATAACGTCCCACCCGATGAGGTCTATGTGGTTTGGCTGCTGCACCACCAGCTGGCAAAAATATGATATCTACTCTGAACTGTACTACAATATTTGGAAAGATATCTTAGCTGGAGGTTCTATTCAATAACTCAGGGCAAATAATTGGACGAAATGACAAAAACTAATAATATTTAAGCTATATGAGCTTTTTTTATGATAAGTGCCCACACTACAAATATTTAAGCTATTCAGCCAATCAGAGCATATCACCAATGAAAAATTAAAAAAATAAACTGTTTGCATAAGAACAATTTTTGCAAAATAATAGTAATCCATTATCCAGTAGTCAATACCAATGCAGACAATTCAGTAAGAAACAGTATAAAAAAATTACTAATGAAATTCTTAATTAAATAGACATTTTTGTTGTAATATAAAAAACTTTTGACAAAAGTATAATTTGTGATAATATGTTCAATATATTAAAATCTTAATATTTATGATAATTAAAATGGCTTATCTTTTATATTTTGTAACTATTTAGTAATATAAACATTAAAATTCATGTATATAAAAGTTTAAATTTATTTTGTATAAAATAACAGATTATTGTAATCTAAATTTTAAAAACTTCTCTGTATCATTATTAATCAAAATAATTAATCCTTTCAAACTTTTTAATTATTCTAAATAATTTTTTTATAAATTCTAAATTATTTTCTATATCTTACACTTTTTTAATTTTAATCAGGTTTTATTAATTAAACTAGAAAAATAAGAACTGAAATTTTTATTTAAAAAATCCAGCATTATGAGTTATAAAAATAAATTTTTAAGCAAAATATTGTTTTAATATTAAATTTAAAAATGGAATCTATACTAATTATACATATTTAATTAATCAAAAAATAATTACAATTTCCTTCAAGTGCCAGCATTACAAAATTTCTACAAACATAAATTTTGCTATTTCCAAACTGATTAATATAAATTTACATCTTAATTTATTTATTTCAGTGAAATCTTAGCATTTAAAAAATTTTATTTTAGAATAAAAATATTTAAATTTATAATCTGCTTAATACTTATTTTTTTATAAATGCAATAATGCACAATTTTATCTATAATTTTAAATTTGAATTATAATTTATTCTGAATAAAATTTTAGTAACTATTTTAAAATGCAGTTAATAAAATATAGATTATTAAATATTATTTAATTAATCTGATCAATAATCAATTATTTAATAAATTTTTTAAGCAATAATTGCTTATTTCCAATCGAAAAATTTTAAGTAAAATTCTTCAAATAATGATATTTATGAAAAATAAATTAAAAATTTAATAATTTAATCTAAAATTAAAATTTTTTTTTGTTAAATTAAATATGAAGACTTCTAATTGAATAAAGTTAACTGATTAACATTATAATCATTATTAATGTAATTTATTTATTTATTTATTTCTTAATAAAAGAATGTAATTGGGATCACTTATCCCATTACAGAGGTGATAAATACACTTTACTTAGCATCACTTTCATCAAAAGAGACAATAGAATATTCATTAAATCTGTACAATTTGGTAAAAAAGAATAACTAGCTACTTTAAATAAATATATAAAAAATTCATTAGTATCTTTATAATTTAACAAAAAATTTAAACCAGTCTGATCTCTAAACTTAGACAAGGCTTAAACATTAACAAAACCAATGATGCACAGAAAATTCCCTTCACACCAATTACACTTGTCCTGATCCAGTTTAAACCATCTTCCTTTGATTGAAATAAATTGAGAGTTCAATCTTAGTTGAATTATAAACTTCTTCAAATAGAAAGGAATATTTGCAAACATGTAATCTTTATTCGACAGAAAAGATATCAACAAAGTATATCAATCATGTCTACTTAATTTATTAAATGACTCAGTGTCTCTCCTATAAGAATCATTTATAGCTGCTGCCATAATCAGTTTCATATCATATTCAATACCATAAGTCATAGAGAGAAAAATCCTATATGATACTCCATATTTCGGCAACAATAAAGAAACTTTTTGAATCCAATTACCTATAATTTGAGGCAAATTACAGTAAAGATCTTCCAAACTATTCAATATCCTAGCCATAACTCCAGCATCTGCTCTAATTCTTATCATAAATTTTAATACTCTCCTCAATAGACAAGGGAACAGTTCAGTCCTCTGTAAATCATGTCTTATGGCATATCCTGGGACTCCCTCTCCAAACCAAAAATCTTAATAAACATCAAATAAACACATTCAAATTTATAAATCTAGTCCACTCTCTATACAGGAAAAGCATATACAACCGCATTTAAAATTATAGAATTAAACAGCCTAAAACATATAAGGAGTTGATTTAATCTCATTTTGACAAAAAGATTAACCAAATTAATTATTAATATTTTAGCCTTAGATTGAATCATCAAAACATGCTTATAAAAAGAAAGCTGTGGAGTAAATATCACACCCAGATACTTAAACTGATTAACTTCCTCCAATCTAGTAGATTGAATAAAAAATCTGGAGTCCTTCTTCGATATCCTACCTCCTTTACGAAATATCATAACTTTTGTTTTTTGTTTTACACTCAAGCCCAACTTCTTCACATAGTCATACACTAAATTTAACTTTTTGCTGTAAGCCAATCTTAGTAGGAGCCAAAATCGTTATGTTATCTGCATACTGAATAGAATGAATCACAAGATCACCCAATCAGATACCATCCTCTGAATTATAAAATATGTTATTTATATCATAAGTTAGATAATTAAACAAAAAAGGAGATATAGGATCTCCCTGAAGTAGTCCTAAATTAATTTCCATGGGCTAGTACACCCAATTCTCCAATTTAACCACCACCTAATAATGACCAAAAAGAGCTTTAATGTTCCTTATCATCCTGTCGTCCATCTTATCCTTATATAATTTATAACACAGCTTATCTATTGACACTTTATCATATGCTTTCTCTATATCAAGAAAAGCAACATATACTTTTTTCTTTTCTTTTTTGCCAAATAAAGTTGAATCACACCCAATAAAACAAAAATAGCTTTCTCAGTACCCATCCTTTCCTTAAAACCAAATTGAAATCTATTTTCTTTATTTTAATCATCATCCATTTAACTAACGAATCAGCTAAAATTGAAGTATATATTTTCCTAATCAAAGATAATACTGCAATAGGTCTATAATTTCTAGGATTATCTCTATCATTTTTCTTGTATATCATCCTAAGAGACATCACGTTCCAATCCTCAGGGATATTTGCTCTTTCAAAAGTTTTCCTAAAGAATTTACTCATTATTTCCACACCTTTCATAGGTAAGTTTTTTAACAACAATACAGAAATAATATCCAATCCAGGATCTGTCTTAACCTTCAAACTTTTAATAACTTCTACTATATTCTTAACATCAAACAAATTATTAAATTCTTAACAACAATAATTATTCTCATAATTATAACTGATTGAATAACCATCTAAACTTAGCTCATCAAACTAACTTTTCCAACTCGTGTAACTTATCTTTAAAACTTCCATCTTATACCTACAATTTTTGCGATATCTATTTACTACATTCTAAAATTTAGATGAAAAATCACATTTAAGTAACTCCAACTTCAACTTAGAAAAATATTTTCTCTTTTTGTACTAAGTAAATTACAATACTTCTTATTCTGTAAATAAACATTACAGGCATCCTCTGAATCCAATTCCCTAAACTTTTTTAAACTAGATTGTTTTAAAAGTTTCATTCTATAACAGTCTCTATCATACCATTTCTGTTTAAACCTTCTATGCCTTCTTTTCAGCTTTCTAAATTTTATAAACTCCTTGAACATGCCTATAACATGGTTATAATTAATCCCCTCCTCACAAATCAATATATCATCAAAGATATGAACAATCTTTACATTGATAGTACTCCCAAATGCATTCATATCATTAACAATTAATTGATAATCCGAAGAAACCTTATAATTATTGTCACAACCAATTTTCTCTAACTCTATCCGTGTAAAGCTCTATATGCAGAGGAAATGATCTATCAGATCAATCTTTTCTACATTAAAGTTTCAAATTTCATCCACCAAATATTCAGAAAGAATGATGTAATCTATCACCAACTGACCCCTCTTTGAAATATATGTGTATTCACAACATGAATCCATTGGCACATGACCATTCACAATAAACAGATTATTCTTAAATACAAAATCAATTAATATTCTCCCACGAAGATTATCCACAAAGTCCTTAGATGTTCTAACATTCACAAATCTTCTGTTTATTTCATAATAAATAGAATCCATTAAAAGACCAATTCTAGCATTAAAATCTCCTATTAACAAACAATTTGAAGTAATTAAAAATCATTCCTGTAATATTTGATCCAGCCTGTCTAAATGTATTCATAAAATTCCCTTTGGGCAAAACATAAGATAAACCTACAATTAAATAATCATCCATTAAACCAAACAGATTCTTTTTATCTAATTCAATCAATAAAAGTATCATATCATCTTCATCAAATGGAACATCCTTAATAATAATAATAATCCACCCTTACATCGGCCTTTCTTATAAATTTTCAAAGCAGGAGAAAAACAAATATGATACCTATTGGAAAGCCAAATCAATGTTATCCATTTTAATATTTTCCAACCAGGTTTCTGATAGGCCAATTATATCCACATCCTTTAATATATTCATTAATTTATTATTATATAATTTAAAATGTAATCCTTGAACATCCCAGGTAATAACCTTCATTTGTTTCATTCCAACATCTTTATTATGACCCTTTTTCACATTTTCTCTAAAAAATTACATTAACCAGGGAGTCAGCCACAAAACTGTATATTACTTTTTTACACTTGTATATCGCATAATCTGATTTTAAATGTACTGATATACCATCCTTATTCATAACAAGGAGACTTCACTTTCTGCCTTAAACTCCGCTAACAACGTAAAACAACAAGCACTAAACGGCAGTTGAGC
>WUQG02419191.1:0-15360 GCA_011317285.2 Androctonus mauritanicus | reverse complement strand
TGTTTTTCAGGGGGTACCAAAAAGGTATCGTGCCCCAGGTGCCAGTTATGCTCGCTATGCCACTGATACTTTTTCTTTGAACTAAATAAATGTAACATAGCAAAATTACTAATAAAATCCAAATGTTAATATCATATTTCATCATGTTTATAACATTTTTTATATTCTTTTTATAACTATACAAAATCAAAAGATAATCATTCAATACAAAATGAAATGACTCATTTTTACAGCTTTCTATATTATTTAGATAATTTCTTGCCAATTTTATTCTTTTATTTATTATATATGAAGAATGATTTAATTATTTGGCTATCATTTATTTTATAAAAGCTATATAGTGGACTTACATTTTAAGAATCTCAAATTTATGAACTACATGTTTTTGTGAATTATTGAATTGGTCCTGAAAAGTATCTCATAGAAATAATATTAAAATTAATGTCATTCCCATTTATGAACGTTTTGGGAATCTATATAGTTCATAAGATTGAGAGTCCATTGTATTATACTGTTGTCCTTTGTTTTTTTATGAAAAATTCATTAATTTTAAAAAAAATTTTTGACATCCTTTCTGTAAACTAACTGCAACTGAATGGAAACAGTTTTGATGAGAAAGAGAAAGAATTAAATTTTTTAAATGAGTAATTGTAAATTACATTTTTATTTTTTAAGTTTGATAATAATTCACAGAAGTATAGAAAGTAACTTAGTAAAATGAATTCTAAATGAAATAAATTATATTAAATATTTAAAATAATGAATTCATATACATTTTTCTTTTTACTTTAGGAATTGAAAAAATCTGATTTAGAACCTGTAGCTATTTCAGCTTTGTCATTCCAATATATTAATTCTGATTATTTATTAAATTATTTACAACAATTTGATAAATTTGGAGGAATTATATTTACAAGTCCTCGAGTTGTAAAAGCTATTGTTAATGCATTAGATCAGTGCAGTGAAAGTAAGTTTATAAATTTTTTTAAAAATTGTATTTAATAATAATTAATAAAAATAACAATAAATGCAATATTAAATTTATATTCAAACAAACTAAATTTACAACTAAGTCCTAAATTAATATAAAACAAAATTCAAATTAGATTTTGGACCTTAAAAGAAAATTAAAGATACAGGAGCACTTTTGCTTCTGTATCTTTAATTTTCTTTTAATGTCCAATGTTAATGTTCTTGTAATGTCCAATCTTTAATGTTCTTTTAATGTCCAATGTGTGTGATTTTGTTTTATATTCAAACATATTAATTAATAAAGCTTTTCCTAGTACCTTTATCTAAATTTTTTCCAACATTGGAAATTTCATAAAAGCATTTATAAAAGCTATTAGGTGCAATGTTTAATAAAACTATCTTTCAGTTTATTCAGTGAATATATCAGATTTGTATGCATAATTCCTACTAGTACTCTACTGTATTATTTAGTTATCAGTTCAATTTACTTAATAAGCTATAAAATCTTTTTCTTGGTTTTTTTGGTGTAGTCACTTTTTTTAGTATAGTTTAGTTTTTCCTTTTACATTTAGAACCCTGGAATACTTTTTAATTCTATTTCTTAATCATTCTCTGTGATTATTAAGTGACAAGGCAGGATGATTCCAAACCAAATTGAGCAACCCATATGATGCTGTCAGCTGAATTGTAAAGCACAAGGATTTGATAGGCTAGACATGGATTACTAATATAAATTTTTTGAAATATGAGACCCAAATTATTTAGATGAAAATCAAAAGTGTTTCTATATGACACCCAGTTCAACTGATAGAAAAAGCCATTATCATAACATTCAGGACTGCATTTATAGTATGGATCCGATGGACAATGTGTACAGGCTTGAGCCTACTGTGGTTGCATGGTAAATGCATAGTAAGAATGGCAAGGTGAGAGTGACTCTCAACACAACAAAGAGACAACACTACAGTTCATATAAACCTGGGATCTTTATTGAGAGAGAGATATCATTACTAACACATTGGAGGATAAATACATGGACAACCGTGACACAATAAGAAATCTGTTCACAAGGGAGCACAGATGTTTTCTCCTTTCCTTTCTTTGCTGTTTTGTTTTCTTGTCTTGTGTTGTGTGAGAGACAGTCTTTAGTCCAATATGTGGCGGCACAGGCTTTAGTTCATATAATCACAATCACTAGTACAGAAAGGAAATAATATCGGCGGTTTGGTATCACTTCTTGAAACTGTCTGCTACTACTATTTAGATGATCGAATTTTGATCTTTCATGTAGGGAAGCTTCGTCTTTCTAATCTTTCTTCGACTTTTTGTGCTTCTCTGTCCTGAACTGCGTGACTGCTACCTCCTTCTCTCGATTTCTTCTCATGTTCTATCCCCTTCCTTCGGTTTTTGACATATATATATATTTTCTGGCATCCGCTGTTGCAAATAAAAGATTTCCTGCAGGAAATCATTTATCCGCAACAGCGAGCCATAGCAGAGGGGCATATTTAACTCAATAATCAATGAATATCCCCTGTTGATTTGACTTCACTTTTCCTAATTTTGTATTGATGTGAAACTTAGATAAGTTCTTATTTCCTTCAATGGAAGCAAACTTTCCCTTATTATTAGTAAGAAACATAGTTCTTTTAACAATATTATCATAGTAATACGTGTGGAGCAGCACCTTACCAAAGGTCAAACTTAGTATTTTCTCAACATTCTTTGTTATATAAAATATCTTTTCTTTTCTATTAACGTCATTTTTCTCTTAACATTTAAATACATTTATATATATTTTGCAGAAGTGACCTGCAGTTGGCCTCCACTATTGCACTATTGCAGGGCAGAATAGGTCAACTTTCATTTATCTGTACCTTTAACTATATATATATATATTCCTATTTATTTTATTGAGATATTCTGGGACCTCACAATAATAATAATGTAAAATCAAATATTGTTGATTAACAACTTCTCAAAGACACAAGGAGAGAACCAGAAATACTCAAGTCAGGATCAGATCTACCATGAAATGGGTGAAGCAACTGCTTCAATCTCCAGTTTTAAAGGAATCTATTTTCGAATTAACTAATAATGTTTTTTGTCATCTTTTCATCCACTATTGCATTATGTCTACGATAAAATACAGAATAGTAACAGTATGTTCTATATTTTACAATTCTAATATTGAATACTTCTGGAAAAAGTTCTTTTCATAAATTGAAAAGAATCAAAAATTATTTAAGATTTACAATTGATCAGGAATGTTTTGAATTGTTAGTATATTTAAATATAAAACAACTCAAAACAACAAAAATCAAGGAATGGATAAAATAAATAAGATTGAATTATATTAATATTTAGTTTATTTTTTGGCTTATAAGATCAGGTTCATATCTGATTATCTGTATCTCTCCATTAATAACTTTTGAATTTAATTAGCAAATTTTCATGAAATTCTACAGTAGTGTTCTGTAATTAAAAGATATTTTGATATCACATCCTTTAAACCTACAGGATAGAATTTAATTTTTATCACAATAGTTTATATTATTGCTAATAAATGATGCTAAGTGTTAGCATTGTAGGAGTAACATATAGCTTATCTAATTTCTTATACACTGCTGTCAGTTGTCAATATCTATCATAATGATATCACAGTATTGATGTAACAATTTATGACATCACTACACAATGCATTGATGCCATATATTGCACTGCACAATGCATTGACAATGGCATCATTGCCTATGTCATTGTGCAGTGATGTGATATCATTGTAATATCTATGTTGATTAAATTAGCATTAAAATTGGACATATAAAAACTAATGCATTCCAATTGCTAAACATTTGAAAAGTAGACAATTTTAGTTCTTGCTGGAACTGTTTTTTATGATTTATTTGAACAAATAATATTTTGTTAAAGAACTTTATACAGATACTTTATTTTATAAATTGTTATATTTTAAACAATATTTAAACTTTAATAAATTTATCAATCGCAATTTATATAATCAAAGGAAGTTTATAAATATTTAACTAAAATATTATTATTTAACAAATGTATACTTGAAGAGGTCATTTACTTTAATGCTATTATTATAATAATGTTAATATTTTTCCTAATAGAATTTTGTATAAGAATTTAATGCAGAATTTAGAGCAATATTTCTTAAATTTGAGTGTTCTAGGAAGAGTTTTTTAAAAATGAAAAGAAAATTTGTTGACTCCAATACGTATATATTAATGTATTAGTTAGAATAGAAATAGACTATTCTTATTCTAACTAGTACATGCATATTATATTTTCCTAAATAATTAAGTTTATGGTTTATTAATTTTCTTTATTTAAGGTTACTAATGAAATAATTTTTTATATTTTTATCAAAATCTCGTGGACCAAAATTTGAAAAATATCACTTTAAAATAATTTAATCAAAATTGAAAACTTTGTTATTTATTGATAATATTTACCAATGAATGGTGTGAATATTTATTTATGTGTATTTATAATAAGCATTATTTCAGTTCCAATATAATTATTTAACAAAATATGTTTATGAA
Source organism: Androctonus mauritanicus (assembly GCA_011317285.2). Classification (NCBI taxonomy): domain Eukaryota; kingdom Metazoa; phylum Arthropoda; class Arachnida; order Scorpiones; family Buthidae; genus Androctonus; species Androctonus mauritanicus. The sequence continues at coordinate 10,819 of WUQG02419191.1, read as the reverse complement.
AAAATACTAAAAAACATAAAAATATTTGTAACAGAAATTATATATTAATAACTTACATACAAATTAAATATGTTTTTTGATTGTCATAATTTTCAAGGAAGGAGAAGCCTTGAAATATGTAGATCCAGCCATATCTGAAGTCCAAATACACAAGTTCAAGTTAAGGAGGGTTTGACTGAAAGTGTACCTATATTCATACTTAATCCTTTACATTTCACAACTGTTCTTGTGAATATTGGATAGTAAATGGTTACAAATATTTTATTACAGATAAGCAAATTTGCATATACTGAATAGTATATTAATGTATAGCATAAATATGAAAGGTTACTGTATATTAATGAATTAAATAATTTATTTCTCTGATTTTAAAATGTTTTTTCTTTATTTTTAAATATGTGATGTGTCTATCAGCTGATGTTTTAGAATTGATATAAAAAGAATATTTTATACCATACATAAGAAAAAAATATAGTACTTAATTAAGCAGGCATTTCCATAGGAGAAAAGTGTATATTTATGAAATAATATTAAAAAAATTATTCTTTTTGTTAAATATCTTTGTTACCTATACTATTTCAGCATGATTTATTATTATTTGAGAAACAACTAAATAATAATGAAATGTCTAAGTCTGAAGACTAATTGACTAACATTAGTATGTTCTATTATTGAAATGTTATATTTTCATGACAAATACTGGTATATAATATAATTTGTAATTTACATTTATAATTTTACAGTTAAAGATATGATTTTTTTTATTAGCATTTTTTTATTTTTAATCCAAACTCAGTTTTTCAGTTTGCTCTAGATATAAAGAGAATATTTATATGCTTAGATGAATAATAAATAAATTGATTTTATTGATTAATAATTTTTTCTTTGAATATTATATTTATTATTATTATTATTGCTCTTATAAGTGGTAAATTAAAAAAATACATATATAAATAATTCATCATTAATTTAATATATATATATTCATTCTTATTTTTATAGCAAATAAAGACGAAATTTTATCAAATTGGAGGAAAAAGAAAAATTTTGCAGTAGGAGAAACAACTACAAATATTGCAAGTAATAAAATTAAAATGTTTTTCTTTATCTTTTATTAAAATTATACAAATTTGAATTTTTGATATCTGATGGTGTAACATCATGAGGGAAAATTGATAAAAATTGATAGAAAATATTAAAATTTTGATGGAAACAAATTAAAGAACTGTTGATATTTAATTTGCTTTGTATTTTAAATATTCTATTTATTCAATAATTATATAATATAAAATATACTATTAACATTGTATATTGAATGTTTTTGGTAATGTAAATAGTTGTAATATACTGCAATGATGTTATGTTTAATATCAGTTTTGTTAAAATTTAGCTTATATTGATTTTTAGAAAAATTTTCATGACTTCAGATATGGTATAATTCTTTTTACATCAGAAATATAAAAATTAATTACATAGTCATCAATTTATATTATTGACAAATCAAAAATAAAATTTATTAATCTTTTAATTATAATGATATTTAGTATAGATATGCCATTAAAATAATTTTAACAATTGAATATTAAAATATCTTGAATTTTAAATTTGACAATTAGATGCATTGAGTCTCAGTAAATCAAGTGGATAAGTTATGTGGTTTATCTGCATCACTTCTACTAATTTTATATTTCAAAAAGAAAATTATCTGAAACTAATCATAAAATAATACTTAAAACAGGCTTTATAAAATCTAAAATAACATTTAGATCAATAAATTATAAAAAAATCATATATTTTATTGCAGCTTTAAATATTTCCATTATTGTGGATGCTACCATATTGTGACATAGGCAGATTTATGATGATGATTACATAAGCAAAGTCAAAACAAATATCTGAATTCTAATCCATTCAGTGATTTGTCAAACTAATAATGAGATCTAATGATGTCTATGATATATAAAGGAGTGTACCATAGGATATGAATGAATAGCTGGTCTTCAATCATTCCCCAAAAATCTCACTTTCATCTAATGCCAGATACAATAGAACTCTCTTAAAAAATTATGTTTATTATTTATTTATCTGCTAAACATGCTGTGTTTAGCAGATAAACAAATATCCTGTTTGTATGTAATGAAAATATATTTTAATAAAAACTATCAGTGTAAATTGTAAATAAAATATGTAAATTAAATATTAGTAATTGTAAATTAAATATGATTATTTTTTCAATATTATTGAAATGTGACATTTTTTCAATATAATTAAAAGATTAAATGAAAACAATAATGAAATATTAAACAACCCAATGTTTTTGTTTTCCTTTTGAATGATTTTTGTTGCATCATTTTGTTTTTATCCTTACTAAAACAGGATTATTTTTTAGCTAAATATTTTTTTTAGAATCTCAAAATTCTTGAGAATTTCTGAAAGGAAATCTTAATAAATAAATTAATTACTAATTTGGGAATTCCCAAATCTTGAGAAAGTAAAAAGTTCAGGAAAACACAATCACTAATCATACCACTGAGTCCAAGACTCAAACCCTGAAATTGCAATGACTAATCACAGAATTTTTCAAAGATATCTTTGTCATAAGTTGAGGCAATCATAAGTCAAGGGCTTACCTGTTTTAGATTTCTGATGATTTCAGACTAATCCAAATATGATAGTAAATAAGAATGGTATGCATTTTTATGAAATCCAGTAGAGATGTTTAACATTGAAGATAACTTGATACTTTATTTTCTTATTATATATGGTATTGATACTATTATAGCCTATAATATTGTATTATTTTATTCAGTGACAACAGCGTATACTATAGCTGAATTTATTTGTATAGATGTTAAGTATTTAATAATATTATTTATAAATATCAGTTTATAGAGTTATTATATAGCATATCTGAATGCTGCTCATATTGAACCCCATGTGTAATTAATAATAAATGTTGGCATGTATTGTTCAGAAACTTGATATGTGCTGTCTCATTTGGTGATCACACATTTCTTAATCACAGATTCTATACTTCTGCTGTGCCATAATCCCCCTGTTGGAGACTTTTGGTACTAAATTTGATTTCTGTCAAAATCAAAACCGCACGTTCCATTGTGTATGTCCACCAGATTTTGTTATGTTTCATCCAATACAGGATGTGCTAGAGAGCTCTGAACACCTCATATTATTTTATGGCCACCCGACATATAAATAGATGATCTAGTATAAGAACATGATGTCTTGCACATGAAAAGAAGTGACAGTCAAAAAAAATAATTATTTGATAAATAATAAAGTATCAAATTATATTTTACTAAGTATATTATTAATTCCTAAAATTATACTAAAATTATATTTCAGTGTCATTGTTGCAATTCATCTGTTCAGGACAAAGAACTGGGAATGCAAAGGCTTTGGTTTCATTGATTTTGGAACGTATGTAACTAATTTATAATTATATTTTATATATTTTTTATTGATCATTAAATCTATAATTTTTCATTTGCCTTTTAAAAAATAAAATTTATTAAATAAATACCAGTAACTTTTATTCATGACTATATTGCTGAATTAGAATTAAAATTCAAATTGCAGAAGTTTCAACATTTTTATATAAAATATTTTATTTATATCTTTTACTATGATAATTACTTTATTTAAAAATGAATAAACATCAAAACTTCACTTTTTAATGGATTAAATTCATTAGACATAGTATTTTTTTGGTATATCATCATTCACTGAAAAGATAAATGTTGTACCTGGGTATATTAATTTTTTCCAATTTGCATTAAAGATTGTATTGCATATAATACAATATAAAATATATTTTAATATCAAACTTTAACCTAAATGTTGAAAAACTTTTGAAAGATTTAATAATTTTATCATATATATCCATCATTGACATTTAGCAAAATTTTCTTTATGTTAAGTTATGGTGTACATATATCAATTTAATCAGTGGAAAATATAAAGATAAAAATCATAGAATCAATCAGTTGTTTATATTGCATTATAAATATTTTATAATCTATTATACAAATAAAATTTATTAAGAAATGAATTACAGATCAGAAATTATTTAAAACAAGACATAATTTTTACTTTAATCAAAAAATATGATTTAAGTGCTTGATTAGTGATGAAATAGTTTCTTTATAAAACTAAAAATCATCTTTGTCAATTAAAAATAAGTATAAATTAGTACAGTTTATTAAAGCAAAACATTCATAGAACAATTATTTATAAATCTAGAGATACCTATACATTTATAACTTCTTGATCTGCTATTTAATAGACTAGCAGAATAAAGACTGAAAATTTGGGATATTATGTATATGATATAGCCATTACCCAAAATCAGCTATTCATAAAGTAGTTAGGTACTCTGCAGTTTAGCCAAATTGATCAGCCAAATTTTAATTTGGGTTCTGATAAATCAATTCACAATATAACAGATGATGACTGGCCAAAACCCAAATTATATATTAAAATGTTTGTATTTTGCTTTATCAGTGTAAGTTACAAATAATAAATGTGAACTTGAAATTCATGAACACATATAATATGTTATCTACTTTGTTTGTTTTGTTTTGTTATTAGGTTTTTATGCTATCAAATCAGTTTAAGATATGAATTTAATGAGTTAGTCAGGAGTTCATATTAGGTTGGCCAGATTCCTGATGGGGTCAACTGAAGTAGTGAAGGATGGAGTTCAATGAGCCAGGCTCATATCCTGGAGGTATGGGATCTGGAAATTGAACACACTTCCACACAGCCAACTGGTTGTCAGGCCATCTGGTTTGCCAACATTTTCATATTTGTTGTGTCAGATGAATCCAGTAAAACAGCATTATGGAGATTTTGTGATGTCCAGAGGTTACTATTGAAGTTGTACTGGTATTATTTAAATATTACTACAACTTTTTGAATACTATTGCCTATAAAAAAAAATGAATTAATGATATATACAGTTTAAATTATTGAATGCGAAATCAATATTCATATCAAAATATTGGAATGAAAGAGAATATAACTTTCATATCAGGATTCCTTCCTAAAACTGCACAGATCATAAGTAGACAGACCCCCTTATTATAGACCCCAAATCAAAAAGACTCCTAAAAAAAGTCAAACTGCTTTGCCTAAATACTGGTCAAACCGAAAAGACCCCTTATTATTTTTCCAAAAGAGACTCATCTGTGATCTATCTAGTGCAATTTTTAAAATAGTATTATACAGTTTTTTAAATGAATCTTTAATACAATGAATTTACTAATTTGTACTTTTAATCATCAGTTGGAAGGAAAGAATCTAATTCTCTAGCATATATCTCAGAAACTGCACCAGCTAGATGCTTAGTTCTTCTAATAATTCTTAACTGTACACTGCCAATACTAATACAATAAAGAATTAACAAGCACTATGGCAAGAAACTCCTGAAAAACAAACCAGAAATTCTTTATGAAGAAGCACTTTTGAATTTTTATTGAATGTATTCATGTAATGGAAGCTGAAGATGAATTCAATAAAAATTCAAAAGCACTTCTTCGTAAAGAATTTCTAGTTTGTTTTTCAGGAGTTTCCTGCCATAGTGCTTGTTAATTCTTTATTGCTTAGTTCTTTTGAAAACTTTCATCTATGGTCAGTCTACTTTGATTTGTGCAATTGTTGGAAGGCATCCTGATTCCTAAAGGAATTTATTAAATATTTGTTCGTGCATAAATATAATTTTTGAATGTAGGTTTTTAATATTTGTGATGCATTAATATCAATTAAAGTAATATTATTTATAGAGTAAAATTTACTATAAAAATTCTGTTGACTTTCCCAAAACACTGTGACCAATATTTGAACTGGCCAAACTCTGAAACCTGAATACTTCCAAATACTTTATTTGTAAAAAGATAAAGTATTCAGACATTAGTCAAAAAATATATCCAAAATATGATTATTTGACTACTTCATGAATGGACCAATTTTTGATATTTGTCCTGTAACATACATATATATTATACAAGTGTTCTGTAATGGAATACCTGTATAAGATATATATATATATATATTGTTATTGGACAAAATAAAAATAATGAATAAAGTTCTTATAAATATAGGCTCAAAAACACTGCATTTAAGAGAAATATACACATTTTATAATAATACTTTTATAAAGATTATAAACAAAGCATGTGTTTAATCAATGAAATAAATTTAAAAAAATAAAATTAAAAATATAGTTTAACATTTTCTTACATTTTTTCATCTTGGATTATGATGGCAGTTATGTTTTTTTTAAACTTATTTCATTAATTAAATATGTTTCCTTTACAATCTTTGAGAAAGAACTAATATAAAGTGTGCATATTTCTCTTAAATGTGAAATTTTGGACCTATGTTTATAAGTATTTTTTTCATTATTTTGATTCAAGAAATTTATTATTTTATTGTTATCCCAACTATTATGGGACACATATGTATATATATATGGTATTTGAATAATTACATATAGGTAATTGTTCAAATACTATACATGTTCCAATAATTGTTATAAAATTATTGAAAAAATAAGAATCCAAAATATCTTTCAATAAATGGCATACTTTTTTGAGGGAATTTTATAGAAGTCCAAAAGCTATAATTATTAAATTTGATATAAACAATAGGAAAGTATATCTACAAATATCAAATTTATAATGTATTTTAATGGGAATTTTAATCATTTCTTAAGTGCGATAAAATTACAATAAAAAAAAATTCTATTTTAAGAGATGAGATATGATATTCAGTGTTCTCTGTAAGGATAAACATCACAGACGAAGCCACTTAAAATTAATAAAATTCTTTTACTTAATGTAGAACTAAATAGAAAAGAACTTTTATAGGCTACAATTATAAACACTTAGCAACATGCTTACTAATTTATAAAGATTGGATACAAAACATCTAGAGCTTTGAAATTTAGATTATAATTTTTAAATACATTAATTTATACCTCAAATTTAAAAGGCCTAAAAATAATGAAAGTAAATTATACAAATTCATAGCCATATAAACTCTTTCTGAGATTTAATACATTATAAATCATTTATAATTCTTTATTATTACTCCTAGTATTGATTTGGCTTTCCTGGATTTCTCGATTTCTTTCTTTCTTAATAATCATTATTCAGTGGACTGTGTTCTAGATTTTTTATTAACTAACCTATAGATTTATAAATTAATCTCATTGTTTTTGTTAATCCTGCATGGAGTTAATGTAGTTAATTTTTTCTCAATTATTGTTTAAATTTTTCTAATATTTTTATGAAATAATTTCTTTATTAAATACATTTTTTAATTATTTTTACTTTATATTATTGAGCTGTTTTAAATGTTTTTGAATTTAAATTGTTTTTTCTGTAAATTTCTGAAATCAAGTTTTTTTTTTATATGAATGTATTATAATTGATGATGGTCAAGTAGTGAATTAGAAGCATTTTGTATTAAACCTGTACTGTTTTAATGAAAGTTCTTATTGATATTTTTTCAGAAATGATAAAAGTTATTGCTTGGGTATGGAAAGAAAAATATTAATAATTTATTTGATTTTCATACAAGAAATTATGCATTATCATGATTTAACAATGAAGAATCTTACTTATCGCATTTCATAAAATACACTATTTTACACTTTTGAATTTGCATTTAATAAATTCATACTTTTAAGATTTTACTGTTTTTTTCTATATATGAAGTGTAACAATTTAATTTCTGGAATGACTGCATAGTGTTGTTAATGTGGCAATGCAAGCAAAATCTTATTCCTATCCTGTCTGGATGTGTTTTAAATAATGCATGCATAAACTGCAGACCAGTAGAGCAATTCATGAATAAACAGTTGTAAAAGCAATACAAGTCTGTGTGTGAGTTCTGGGATAAAAATATTCCTAGCTAAGAAATCAGTTACCAAATTGGATCATGCATCATAGTCATCTGACTTAGTTTGTGATTTCTGCTTTTACCAACACTAAAAACTATGAAAAGACAAAGATTTTCAGACATTTTTTATATTCAACCTAATGTGCTGAAGGAATTCTAAAGTATTCCAGAAATACGAATTCTAAATATATTTCGAGTAATGACAACAATATTTAACTAAAGACATAGCTGCAGAAAAGGATTATTTCAAATATGACAGTAGCTATTAATGCACAGTATTGGCACACATTTTTTTCTATAAGTGCATTCCAGAAATTAAATTGGCACATCTTATATGTATATATAATCAAATGTAATATATTTTGGTATAATTTAAAAATGAAAAATTATTATTTTTCTTTTTTAATCAGAGATTCATCCACCTACCTTACCATTTTTATATCCTTGTAGTAATTTAGCAAAAGATATTATTTCATCTCTTAATAATCATAGTAAGTTCAACAAATTTTAAATTATATTACAAAAGGTCTTATTTATATTTACTTATTATTATTTTTAATATTTTAGACATAGGAATTGAAAAAATTATTGTTTATGAGACTATTCCTCATCCTTTATTGCATGAATCAGTTGAAGATCTTATTAAAACTAAAGTAAGTTAATGTATTATATATAATATTTTTATACTTCTAATTCTAGTGAATCAATTTATCCATCTAGTCTAAATAGCAAAAGTCATTAACTTTAATAGAATATTCCATTATACCAATAAATATAAGAAATTAATTTAACATTATAAAATCAGCACATAATTTAATAATTGAATTATATTTTGTTCTCTTTGGAAAGTTCTCCTTCACAGATGGAACAAATGCGATTCATCCATCCAAAGTTATACAAACAGTATTCATAACTTTTTCTATCTATTTAATAATTTAATAATTGAATTATATTTTGTTCTCTTTGGAAAGTTCTCCTCCACAGGTGGAACAAATGCGATTCATCCATCCAAAGTTATACAAACAGTATTCATAACTTCTTCTATCTATTTAATAATTTGCTTATCCTCATTAGTGTCATATATAACTTTAGACTGAAATATCTTGAAGACTCTTCAATGAAATTATATAAATCCTTTTGATTTGATTATATATGAATTGCACTTAGAGTTTATGAAATGTTTAGAATAGGTTTTATTTAAAATATCCATTCTAAGAAAATATTTAAAAAATTCAAATATCAGCAAAACTTTATAACTTATTCGATAGATGGCACAATGTGTCCATCTGGAATGTTTACTTTCTGGTTAATTATTCATTGATCACAATATATTCTTTTATTGCTAGCATTGCTGCAACAGGTTTACTAATATGGAATAAAATAACAACATATAAAGTATTTTTATTCCATTTAATTCTATTTATTTTCATTTTCTCTACTGAAAGTGTTGTATATATTGTTATCTTTATAAAGATTGTGCACTGAGATAACACTTTAATGACATGTTAACAGTTAATTATAATAAAACTCTGTTGTAAAGTTAGTCAAATAGTCTCATGGAAGAATAGCTTTCTACATAAAAAAAAGTCAGGTGTAGGATCTGGAATTGAATCCTGAATCTTTTTTTTTCCAGCATTAATCTGATCTGGCTCATTAATCCCTGTCTTTTACTTCATCAGCCAAGTCAACTCATGATGGCTCCTCACTTGTTTGTTATTTGATATCCCTCATCCAGATTCAATAATATTAAACTTCTAATAATCTATCCTGTAAGGATGATATCTGTTTTGTGTCTGCCATTTTAGAAAAGGCTTGCATCATTGTTATTTAAAGAGAACTATTTATCAAAATTTCTATTAAAGGTAGTTCCTGACTTTATAAGTTAAATCATTCCTAGAGCATGCTCATAAAGTGAGAATTTATTTCCCATAAACACAATGGTAAAAATGGAGATTATGTTCTAAACAATTAAATTTTCTCTTAGTAATGATAAATAAGGGTTAATAAAATAATAATTTATGCTTAAATGAAGACTTATTTATATAAAGAAATGAAAACGTAATCTTTAAAATCAAGTAAATTATAATAATAAATTATTTATATTATAAAAAAGTTAAAAAGTTTTTAATTTTCATCATTATTGACAGACGAGGAGATACATTTTAAATACTAATTTACAGACAAATTAATTCCTTCAACACAATATGAAATTTTTATTTATATAATGTTCTGATGAAGAGGGTTTGCTACATTTTCTTCTAATCTGCTATTTTGATTTTTCCATTTTGACATTTCATCATCTGCTATGTACTATGTATCATGTATATATCAACACTTCAACAGTACTATATTATATAGCTACTTGCATGATTTGAAATGTCATATTATAAATGTTTAACATTTATTGCAGTTAATGTATATATTTTCAATTTTGTTTGATTGTTTTATACTTAAAAATAATTGCAAATAATTTTTTTGTAAAATAATAATGTCAATGATAAAAATACTATATTATTACTTATATTGTAGTGAAAATAATTTTGAATAGCTTGATTGATTTTACAAAATAATAGATAAAAAATAATACAAAAATAATAGATACAAAATAAAGATAGAAATTTTGACAAATATTTCTCTTCAAATAACAATAATGCAAATTTTTTCTAAAATGGCAGCCACACAACAAATATCATTGTTAATATCTAAATGATGTATTGATAAAATGCCATCAGAAGGATAATTTAGAGAGTGAGTTTTTATAATAAAGAGATTTTCATATGTAGTATTATCAAATATATGTTAATATGTTATATTAACAATACCCAAAAGCACAGGTTCAATCACGATGTTGTATCGTGATTGAACCTGTGCTTTTGGGTATTGTTAATATTGATAA
>WUQG02419180.1:0-15362 GCA_011317285.2 Androctonus mauritanicus | reverse complement strand
TTTGATGGAATCACTCAATTTGTCCAATTAGTGGCAGTACATTTGTGAATTAATTGTGGAATTGTCTGGTAGAAGTTCAAAAAAATAGTTCCCTTGAAATCCCACCAAACAGAGAGCATCACTTTTTTGATGAATATCTGCTTTTGAAGTGCTTTGAGCTGCTCATCTCTTCTGCTCCATGATCTCTTGCATTCAAAATTGTTGTAAACAATCCTTTTTTCATCGCCAGTTATGGTTCACTTCAGAAACGGATCATTTTCGTGATGTTTGAGCAGCAAATCACAGATGTCAACGTGACTGAGCAAATCTCTTTCCTTGAGAACATGTGGAACCTAAATATCAAGATTTGAAATAAAATCAAATCATTTCATATGGTCATGAACAGTCAAATTTGACAAATTCAATCTCATAGCAATTTCTCATGCTGTTATTTGGTAGTTTGTTTCAACCAATGCCTTTATTTTGTCTTCATCAGCTTCAACTGGCCTTCCAGAAGGTGGTGCATCTTTAATATCAAAATTGTCAGAACAACATTTTGCAAACCAGTTTTGGCACTGGCATTCTGTTAACACATCTTCTCCATACACTTTACATAACTTTTTTTTGCTTGAATAGCATTCTTACCTTTTTCGTAATAAAAAGGCAAGATATGCTGAAAATGCTCCTTTTTTTGTTTTTGATTTTTGGTACAACACCAAAAAAAAAAACAATTGCACAAAATCAAAAAAGTTTTTTTATAAATAAATTTTGAAATGTCAGCTATCAAAATGTATAATGCAATATGGCTTAGAATGAAATTGGTGGGTTAAAAATACAACTAATGCCACTCATGGAAAAAGCAAAATTACTTTTCAAACAACCCTATAATAAACATTGGCATTAAAAGGTACTTGAAAATGTATTTCACAGTAAGTGCACAGTTGCAAAGATCATAAATGGATTGGTCAGTATTTCACTTTTATGGATCAATTTAAAAATTCTTTTAAAAACTGAAGCTCAAGCTTGCTTATGAAAAAATTCAAGGTTGTCATCAATTTATTTACAAGAAAACTCAAGGTTTTAGGATTGAGCTGACTCAGCAGCAATTCTTAACTAAAAGAGGAAAAAAAATAAATCTATTAAAAAGAATGATTATGATTCATTCACATTAATTGATTTGAAATTTATTTGGTTTATGATTCTTTGATTTCGAATTTCTTAAATGATTGTTATGAAATAAACTTTCTATAGGAAATTGTATGATTCCGATAATACATAATTGTAAGAATATAAAATCAGTTTCCTATTTTTGTACTATTTCATCCAAATAACCATATAAATCTCCTACTTATTATAATTAATCTAATATATATGCATATACATACATACAATAACTATATTCTTAATTTTCAATTCATTTAACTATATTACGTATAGTTTACTGATCTGGAAATTAAGAATTAAACTTGAGGATTTAACAACAAACATTATTATTGCAGTTATTAACTAATGAAAATTGAATATTTTATTATGGTTAGTAAGAAAGCATTTTTATTTTTTAGTTTTTAATAAATAAAAAAATTTAATCTATTAAAATTTCAAAAATGAGATAATTGAATAAATAAATGTTTCATTAGAATATTTAAAAGGAATTAAAAGTTTTGTAAATATGTGTGCATCATGACAAGTGGAGGCATATTTGCAATATTAGCATTTTGAGTTTTCTTATTTATCAATAACTATAGTCATTATCATTTTACATCACAATTGCTTAATCATATTTCTTTTGAGCATTTGAGATAATAATTTCCAATATAAATTGCATGTGAAAAACATTTTTTGAAATTATAAGACGACTGGCTTAATTTTCATTTCTTTTTTAGAAGTTGGTTTAATTAAAATCTAATTAGCTTGATGGATTCTGAGAGGAACCAAAATATTGCAAAAAATCTGCCCAAAGGAATGAAATTGGTGAATATTTTGATTATGACAGATGCTTTTCCAAATAATATATTGTAAGCATACCTAAAAATATTGATCTGTATTAATTCTATGCAGTTATAAACTTATTCTAGCCCAATAATTTTATAAATGGATATAATTATTATTTCTGCTTAGCAGATAATGTTTTCTACTAAACCCATAATGTTCTAACTCAGGAGTAAGCAAGAATATATTTTTAAAACATTAAGTGTCTGTTAATATCTATCAAGTTACACATTGCAGACCATCATATTTTATGGAGTCATTCTTGTAATATAAGATACATGTTGTTAATTTTGAGGGTAACACATTTTCTTAATATTAAGGATATAAACTAATAATAATCTGATATAATAATGAGTGCCCTTGAAAATTTATATTTTTGAATGTATTTGTTACACAATGATATAATTATTTGATATGTAATTACTTTTATTGTTTTAGGTTTTTCAAACTATCTGTAAATTATCTCAAGAATAAAACATCAAAGAACATTCCTGTATTTATTTTTTATAGAATGTGGAAATAATTTTTTTTTATCTAATCATTCAATGTTTGTTGGAAAAATAATTTATTTTTTTAATTAATTAAATAACATTGATCATGCTTTAATTAATTTAAATTAATAAATCTACTCTATTATTATTTTATTGATGATTTCTCTTAATTTATTTTAAACAGATAGTTCTAAAAACATTAAGAATTTGATTAGGAATTGGTAGATATAAAGTATTTTCTATTTAAGCAGTTTTTCTTATGACTGCATTTGAAAATGTTTTTTCAACAAGTATAAAGATGTTTTCTACTTAAAGAATCTAGAATCAGAATTCCAAAATCTCTTAGAAAGATTTGTTGATTCATATTTTCAACTAAAGTCTTATTACTATCATAAGTGTATGCTGTTTTTAATGATTAAAAATATTAGCCACTTAATCTCTAGTAAGAACATACAAAACATGCAAGTTTTGAGCAGTATTACATTGTATATGAATTGCTTCACTTACATGTATTAGAATAGAGGTTCTCAAACCTGTGGTACTCAAAAGATAAACTATTTTTGAAATATTATATTTAAATAATTTTTCAAATAATATAAAACTGAATATTAAAAAAGAAATTAAATCTTCATTATATCGATTACCATCTTTGCCAGCTCTTTGTCATAGATCAGGGGTTCTTAACCCTTTGACTCCAGATCTCCAATGGATTGTCCAATATGGTCCCATACCACACCCCTTAAGAAGATTCTATCGCGTTCCATTCACGTACTACCCAAGTATAAATTAATACATTAAGTAAAATAAATACCAGTACCCAGAGATCGAATCCCATCTCCCAGCATTTGATTCCCATATCTCCAAGGGATATGGATACCCCCGTTAAGAACCCTGTCATAGAAAAAAATGCCCAGCCTTATTGCATTCTAGATCATACGCCATTTTAGCATCATACTGCGCAATTGCCAGCGCAATGGTTTTTACGCTGTCCTTATAGATTAGCTTAGTTTGGTATAGTGCAGGGCTTCTGAAACTTTTCCATTTGGATCCCTTTTACTCGAACAAATATTTTCGCGATCCTGGATATAGAGATATATAAACTAGTAACATGAATTAAAACAATTATTGATAACAAATCAAAGAAAATTTATAAATTCTTTGTTATACATACGAATATAATTTTATCATGTATTAAAGACAAAACCAAATATTCATATTAATGAATTGGATGTGTTACTTTTACATAAAGATTTAAATCTTGGATGAATATTTGATACAGCAGAACGTAGAGCTTCTTCAACGTTTTGCAGAACTGACCGATTTTTCGATTCTATGAACGTTACGTTAAAATGACGCTTCGCATAAATACGTAAAACAAAAATGCTATAAGTATGTTTAGGGCCATTTCAGAAAGAATTGGCGCTGTTTCACTATCATAAACTCAGACATACTATCATGTAGTGTTGCAAACTGGTTTTGAATTAATTTTCGGTCGTTGAGCGTCCAGAAATTTTTTAGTTAAAATTTCTGCGACCCCAAATTTAGTTACGCGACCCATACTTTGAGAAGCTCTGCTATAGTGGGAACTAGTAAGAGTGCTCATTCATGGCATACGATATTAAATTACAATTCAAGAACATTGTTTTTATTCTTCATACAACCAGATAAAACGCTACAATCACAATTTTTCAACATGCCTAAGCGCAGCGAGGTCTTACCTCCAGAAATGTCAAATTATGTTTGCGAATTATTATGGTAATTATGTTTTGGTTATCAAAAAATAAAAATATTTTCTTTAGTTTGATGCCGAAATTTTTTATAAATGCTGGCGGTCGGAGAAATTTTGATATTCTTTTAACGGTACGCGCAACCCAAAAGGTTGAGAACCGCTGTATTAGAATATACAGCTAAAAAAGGGCAATATACTCCCTGCATTGTTAACTGTATATTTTGAATCATTCTATTACAATAGGCTCTTTTGGATGATGTAGCATGCCATTGATGATTTCATTTTCCAGTAGATGGCTATAAATAGAACAAATGTGCAATGCATGTCGTGTTTTGAAGGCGTTCTTAGTGATTAAATTTTTAACTGATAACTTTTAAAATATAACTACAGTAGTATTGCAACAACTTGTTTCGAAGATAATCAGTAAGCAAGTCTACTAGTTTTCTCTATTATTATTGTTAGTATGCAAATATTACAAAATTTAATTTGATCAAAATATATAAGTTATGGTACTATATATTTGATAATTTTTATTTTATTGTTCACTTTTATACTATTAAAGAATAAATAACAGCTTTTGAGAAACCAGTTACAAAAAATTGTTGCAATTTTATTTAGCTCTCTTGTATATAAATGCAATATCTGTTGTTCTAACTAAAAAAATTATGTAATCGTCTAAATCAATATTTTAAAAATTTTATGTTTTTGTGAGTACTTTGTTATACAGCTGATTCAATTACTGAAATCTAAGTGTTATATTATTTAGAGAAATGGCCTATTGCTGTCCAGCACAGACTGGCCAACATCAATGGAAATCAGCAGCCTTCCTGATATCCTAGAAATATCTGGAGATGTAAACTTAATCAATCTTAGATACTCTTCATTATAAACTGCAGCATTATGAATAAATTTGAATAATTATCTTAATTGGTTATATTTATCAATTTTATATTAGTATTTTTAGACAATTTTTTTATTCGTTATTGTAATGATATTCACATAGCTTTCAAAAATTTGGTTTCAATTTTTTAATGTTTTTTTTATATCTAAAAAAATTTTGATAAAATTATTTAAATTTAAAGATCTTTAAAAGGTTTTTTTTTACATATGATTTATTTATACTAAATGTCATCTTCAAAAATATAACTTAATTAGGTTAATTTTTATAAGGCTGATGACTTTTAAACTTAAAATTATTGTTATCAATCTTTGCATAAGTGTATTAAATTATCAATTTTTATATTTTGTCAGCATTTATTCAAGTATCAAGTTTTAACAGAAATAGAATTGTTACTGAAAGTTAAACTATTGTCAACAGATGTATTTATCTTATATTGTACCATTCCTTACTAGTCAATAAATACCAAATTTATAAGGTGCAAAACTTGGGGACAATTTGTATATTTTATATATAGTGAAAGATTGATCAGCCATCATCTCTTATTTTTCATATATTTGCTTCAGCAATGGATTAGCCACACAATATAAACAATTTTTAGAAACATATGCATCAAGTAAGATTTTCAGTATCATATCATAAAACTTGATTTTTCTAATTTTGCATGCTGCATATGCAGCACACTGAAATTATATAACCAATTGTTTCCTTAAATTCTCAATCAAATTTTATAGTTAAATTTATTATTGAAATGGGATTTTGTAAAGATAATTATACTGAAATTGACATTGGAATTTTTTGTATATAGTTAAAAATTATCAAGGTACCAGAATCTAAAGTGATGGTTAATACTTATGGAAAAATGAAATGGTTTTGGTTTCCTTTAATCTAGCATAAAATTATAATATTAGATGTTGAAACCAAATTTATAATATACTATTTTGGTTTTTAAACAACTCAAAAATTTGAGTTTTTTCACTCAAGATAACAGAGTAAACATTTTATTCCATTTGCACAATACTTTGACAATTCTGATTACAGTTGTATACTATATATACATAAAAAAGGTCCAATAAAATGGACTGTTTTAAATACAGTACATTTATAAAATAAAAATCTCAATAATGCAAGTTGTAAAAAGTGGAGAGCTAATATGGGAAAATAGTTAAACTGCAGGTAGAGAATACACAGATGTGCATTATTATTATTATTATTATTATTTACAGAAAAACATTAAAAACTGACTAATTTCTTATACTAAATGTGATCTGATTATACAAAAATTTTTTATATGATTGGTGTTTATTCTTCCAGACAAATAGTTCTGACAAGAGCTTCAGAAACAACATATGGATCACAGTTAGATGAGGGCCTCCTGTCTTCCAGGTAGCCCATTTTTTCTTCTGCTACCTGTCGTGGAATACGTATGCTGGCTCCTCTATTAGCAATTCCTGCTGAAAAATCATGAATGCTTGAAGTCTCATGTTTACCAGTGAGACGACGCTCATTATCTTTTCCCTGTTTTGGATCATAAGCCATGATGTGCCGCTTGTGATTAATTCTGAGTCTTTCAATAGCATCTTCAATTGCTCTGTAATGAAAAAATATATTTTAAAAAATGAACTATTATAATTTTTATATAACTAATAAAAACAAGAATTATGTTTTACTTTATGCCATTTTCTTCTCTCATAGCTTTTGTGCTAAAATTGGTATGATTACCAGCACCATTCCAATCACCAGGAATTGGTTTAGGATCAAAAGAAACAACTACATCAAAATCTTCTGCAACTCTGTGAAGGAGAAACCTAGCCATCCACAAGTCATCACCAATAGTTATTCCCTCACAAGGCCCTATTTGAAATTCCCACTGCAATCACAAATTTTTAGATTTTAAATTTATAATAATAATAATAATATTTTTGAAATTTTATGTTTGTGATTAATACCTGAGCAGGCATAACTTCTGCATTTGTTCCAGCAATATTAATACCAGCATAAAGACATGCTCTGTAATGGGCCTCTACAACTTCTCTTCCAAACACTTTATTGGTTCCAACACCACAGTAGTATGGTCCTGAAGTAAATATATTTTTTTATAGAATAAGCTTACACACTAGTAAACATTTTATTAAAAACGAAATTTACCCTGAGGTCCAGGAAAACCATTCTTTGGCCAACCTAGAGGATAGTTATCGGAATCAAGTAAAGTATATTCCTGTTCCATACCAAACCATGGATGTTGGTCACTAATTTTATTCATAACTTCAACACATGTCATTCTCTTATTAGATTCTGAAAGAAAGATTATTAAAAATATATTAAAAATATAAAGCATAATTGTTTTCAGCAGAAATTAAATTTTAATACCTGTTGGTTTATGATTATACTTGTATGTCTCACACAAGACCAATTTGTTGTTTCCTCTACGGAATGGATCTTTATATATGGCAACTGGATGCAAATAAATATCAGAATTTGATCCTTCTGCCTGGTATGTGCTGGAACCATCATAATTCCAAATTGGTAGCTCTGTAGAGGAGGACACAATTTATGATCAAGTACTAACTTCGTTATTAGAGAGACAGTATATCCTTAATGTATGTTATTTTTTTACCTTTTGGATCTTTTGGTATAAAGTTGACAGTCCTTGTCTTAGCTCTCAAGTTTTCTCCTGTTCCATCGATCCATACATACATGCACTGCACTTTATCCTCAGGCTGGTGCAAGTCTAAATACTTTTGTAGAGCTTTTCTGTTAACGGCCATCATGTAGTTGTTGTTACCTGAATCGAAAAAGAAACATACACAAATAGTTTAAACTAGGAGACTGCAGTAAATTTACGTTGCAAAAGTCAATTATGGAAAGAAAAATTTTTTGAATCAAAAATAGAATTTGATAAATAAGAGTTAAACAAAGAATTAGGTTTGTCCGAAAAAAAATCGATACGGCTCAATTTCTTCAAAAAAAATTCAGTGGAGATAGCAAATACGCAGAGAAAATGTGGAATGCAGTTTATATTAACGGAACATGAATCAATTATCGTGTAAATAATTTTAGGCTATAGCAACAGGCAACTTGCCAAAAATTAACGCTTTCAATATGAAGAAAAGATGGAATGCAGCAACTATAATGAGACTCATCTGAGAAAAGATATTTACTCACCTGATTCCCGGTTCGATTACTTTGAATAATTTACTTTTGGACACAGTCAGCTGTGATAAAGAACGAACGTCGTAAACCCTTTTGTTCATATAGATCCTTTCCCTTGACAAGCGGGCAGAGATTGTCTCTTGTTCGTGGATATTCTTTTCTTATCTGTATTGTTCACGTGATCACTCACCGCTCATTGGTCTCTCAACGACGTCATCCGCGGCCCTCGTCGTCCTATTGGAGGAGAGCCGTTTAACATGCTTCGCTCCTGTTTCCATGCCAATATGTGCGATTTTGATATTGAAAGTAACGTTAAATCGCCAAGTTTTTTTTTTTGTTTTTCGTTTCGATGTGAACCAATCAATCGAATTAAACTTTTTATCATCACATGTATACAAACAAACTTTTAGAAACAATTGAAATTTTTGCATTCGAGTTCGATGGGTAACAAACCCTAAACTCTGCCTTCTGGAGCTGGTTAAATTTTCAGTACACTTTAATATATTTAACAACGAGTCATCGCCCTTCGTCGTCATTGTATAGATTGGGAGTGATCAAAATAAATTTGTTTACTGGTCGAAATCTGTTTACATTGAATGTAAACCTCGGTGCTAAAACTAACGATGACGAATTTGGATTATTTTGAATCATGCTTAAGGATATCAGCCTAAAAATCAAATTTAGTAATAATGCAAAATATGTCGAACATATCTAATATAGAAGGATAGCTAAGTCTCGAACGATAAAATTCGACTTCCTGGACATAAAACGTGTTTACAGATTGAAAGCCGATTGAGGTTTGGTATCTGAATCGGAATGACGCAATCTTTCGATGCAATGACGTCAGCGTCGAAGGATCGATTATAAGTTTGCGGTTCCGTCGCAAATAGTTTGCAAACTTATCTGTTTGCGGTTCCATCGGTTTCAGATAAAGGGCGAAGAAAAATATTTTCTTAGATAAACGATTGCAAAGATAATTGAACTCAAGGAAATTCACTTTACAAAAACTGGTTTAAGATTAAATGTTGGAATGTTTGATGATTTTAATTATACTACTAATAATAATAGGCGCGGCTAGAATAATAAATTTTCGTAAAAATTCTGTTATGGGCGATTAAAAGTAAGAAAACGTCAGTGCTGACGTCAGAGGAAGTGACGATACTACCGCGACCTGTTTTAAGAAATCCACTTACCGGATACGTTTCTGCTTTGATGAAACGGCTTTACATTTTGGAAGAATATGGGAACTTTTGACTTGAACAGAGACGATTTTACGTGTAAATCGACACAAAAGACATTGAACAGAAGCGAAGCTACTCTAGTACGTTTCATGTTTTGAAAATCAAACTCTCGGGTTTAAAGAGAACCTTGGCTCTGGATCTCGGTTTCGCTGTGTGTCTTTGGTTCCGGGCCATGTAGATTATTTTTAGAAACGGATACAATAATAGCCCAATTGAAAGCGGTAGTTGTTTCTAATAAACATGAGATTAAATTTCTTTGATTTGTCCATTCGAGACATTACAAAAAATCGTTATAATTATTAATTTTTTAATTATTTATTAATTTTCAATACTCGCCTGTTGTTTAGCTCATTATTAGTTATTTACACAAATCGATTTAAATTTCGTTTAGCAAGTTATTCGACCAATAGGCTTTTTGGTATGGCCGTGACAACTTAATCGTCTGCCAAGTTATTTTTTTTTGTTTTTTTTGCTTTTTTTTACGAAGAAGCGAGTAAATATTTTCGTGCTTAAACTAGATTGGATAAACTACATTCTGGAGAAATTCCCAAAAGACTAAATCTGTAACGTTAATTGACTTTTTGACTAGAGAAATCTTATTTGTAAATGATTTACGTCAGTGTGACGTCAGCGGAAATAGGATAATGTTCGATCAGCCTTATAGAACGTTTTCGTCATTTCCGATTTTTATTTAGTAATTTCGTGATTTTGTAGATAAGTAGCGCTGCCTTCCCATATTTTTATACACAATTTTTTATTATACAATATCTGATTTAATAGAAATTAATAAGATTAAATTCTGTTAAAATTTGAATAAATCCGAATAATAATGTACAGTACAATCAATCCGTTACGTCACAAATATAGCGGCATGTTTACGCTTAAAAGTGCGTACCTAGGAATAACAGTAGTAGAATATAAAGTATTTTATAACGCTAAAATTTGAAATAAAACATCAGAATTACATAATTTGAATCCTGGGGCCCAAATGGTTAAAGAAAAATTCCACTGATATATAAAGAAATGTGGCCATTTTTTTTAATTTTAATTAATTAAAAATCTGAAAAGAGAGATACCTTGATAAATTAAAATCGGACGTCACATTTTGCTAGTTTCATGAAGTTTTTTAAGCTTATAAACAGTAAAATTAAGTAGTTGATCCTAATATTAGTTTCCATTAGTTAATTAGTTGCTGAATATGTCAAGTAAGGACACAATTTGAAATTCAGAACAAATTTTTTAATGTAAATCGATAAAAAACAGGAAAATGAAGAGTCCTTCACCTAGTTCTTCCTATACTATCCTAACTTCATGTGAAAACAAGAAAAAAAAGGGAACGAGCTGCAGAAACGAATGCGTCAGCGCTCTCAAAATATTAATTAACAAACCCACCTGAATTAATACGAATTCTCATCAAAACATTCGCCAAATGAGAGAGAGTGCAACCTTTAATCCCGTCTTTATAGCTTATCTGACGTCACGTGTGTGAATGATATTTTACGTCACACATATGCGTCCTTGGAATTAGGCTATCTGTCTGGCATATACAGTAGTCCATAATATAAAAAAGAAAAAAATAAATAATATTCATTTTGTCTATCTGCATAGAATTTATTTTAATCCTTTTATTGAAAATAATAATAAAACATCGCTACTTTTAACCGAGAAGTTTCAATAACAGTACTGTTTAGAGACTTTTATGCAAAACGCTCTTGTACTTTAGTCGATCAGTTTAAATTTTTTTTATTCAGGTACTATACAGTATTTTGTTTTACAATTTAATCATTACGTCATCAATGTTTTTTTTTAATCCTAGTGTTCTCGGTATGTGTTTTATACACAGCACGCATAATATATCATGTGCACTATAGTCATCGTGTGATGTAACCAACACAAACACAAACTGATGTTTAAACAGCAGTTTTAATAATTTAACTTTCAGAAAAAAAAAAACAGAAAAATCTGCTTGAAACAATTAAAAATTTTCATTTAAATTACAGCACTTATCGCTGTTAAACGCCCATTTTATAAGAGATATCTTTCCATTTTAATTTTTTTTTTTAACCTGTAAACAGTTCGATAAATCGTTGCTAACAATAACACAACGGCAATATTTTTTTTAACAGTCAAAGAATTTTATTTGATTTGCAAAATAAGAAATTGCGCAAATTGGGTATATTATACAGGAGATGGCAGTGTCACCATTGCCCCTCTGAGTTGACCCTTGAGCGTTATCGATCTTGTGACCGTGATTAACGTAGAATTGTTTGTTTTTCAATTGATGCGCTATGCCTTTACAACGTCGATCAAATGATCGAAAGGATAATATAAATATTAAAAAAAAATTTCGTTTTTTTCCACGTTTGTTTAAAAAAAAAAAGATTTATATGAAACGTCCTTGTTAGATCGCCATCGATAGAAGTTGCGATCGTTACCGTTGTCAATCGTCGAAAAAGGATATCCAGGGTTTTTACCGGTGTATAGGTTATAATAATAATTACACTTCCTGGTCCATAGACACTGCATTCACAAAGCAAGGACGGATACGATGATAATAACGTATTAACTATAAAAGATAATAATATAATTACATGAAATTTATATCCGGAAAAATGTTTACGGTATTGTTAAATTCCTCGCATTTAATTTTAATTCTATTACCAGGAAATTTTTATTGTGTTATTATGTAAATATTATATTTGCTAATTTGATATGACTGCTCGTAAAAATAATTAAAATAGTATATAATAATTATACGATAATTTTTTGCTCTGTAATTTTGTGCGACGACACTTTTTTATATTTTTTTGTTTTGATAAATAGAAATTTCCGGGATAATTAACTAGATAATTGTGGTATTAGAATTGTAGCCATTACATATATTTAACAATACGCAAGTTTAAATTATTGGTTATTAATTGGAGACTGGGTACTTGTGCAATTTCAATATCTGGGTTGTTTGTATAACACTGATACGTCGAAAGTAATATCGAAATACCGTACATAGGGTAGAGAGAGATTTTACTTTTGAGCGCTGCCACCCATCCATGCTTAGAGTTAAAATTGTGTTCAGGATGAATACAAATGCTCTGACAGGCTGTAATGTTCGTGTTCTTGTTTATATTTGCTATATTGGTTTCAATCGCCTAATGGAATCATAGAGTAAAACACAATCTAAACAATGAGTAAGTGGCCTTATTCACGCAAACAGTTGATTTTCACTTATCTTTTCTTAAGAACATACAGATAAATAAAATATAGAATGACGTAAGATATATTAGAATGATATTTAAAAAATTATTTTATAAATGAAATATATAGACAATCTGATTTTTATTCCCATTCAGTGGGATAGGGAAATAATGAAGGCATTATTAAGCATAATTTTTGTCGTTTCATAACCTGTTTACGGTTATTTTAACAACGTAAAAATAAGTTCTGTTTTCAAGACCCAATTTACAAATAAAAAAGCGATAAAATTAATAAATGAAACCATTCCGAAAAAATAAATCTGCCTGTTTTCCTTATATTCTTCATTTGAAGTGAATAAAAGCAGAGATTAAAAAATTAGGCATCACGATTTCTTGAAATGATTCACAGGCACCAACTTTTGTTATAGGAGAGCAAATTCTATTTTCAAACCGAGCAAATATAATTTCTCTAACGTTAACGGAGAAATTGCATGTTTTAAAATAATGAGAATATTTTTGAGAATATTCTCTCTTTTACGATCTTTACAGTCCTATAAAATATTTACAATACCTATAAAATATTTTCAACACTTCATATGCCAGTTAGTAATATCCTTATTTCTCAACACTACTAAATTTCAAAACAATCTATTCATTTGTTCAAAATTTATTAGAAAGGACATAATTTGGTGATATTAAATGCTTGAATTTTTTAATTTAAAGAAAATAGATTAAAAAACGAAAGAGAGATATTTTTTGTGGTATTGTTTGTTGAAAAAATATTAAGTGGTATGTCGTTTTAAGAGATTTTTTTTAATTATTCTCTCAAAAATGTTACCGAGTTTAGTCACATTTAATATTATGGTGACACTTTTAGCTGTATAGAGATTTTGAGAATTTTATAATGCTGTTACGTGAAAAAAAGTTAGTTGATTTTGAAGCTCATGCAGGAAATTGTTATCGCGTCGTCATAATGCATGCAGGCTGTTTTATATTGCATAATATAATATAAAAATTCTGTGGAATGTATAACATTTCGATTGTAATTATTATACATATTTAAATGTTTTTCTCTGGATTTTTTTTTTTTTTTTCATATTTTACCCTTCTTTCCAATCAGGGAGATTACTAAAGGACGGGACCAATTCCAATCACGAGTTGCACCTACACCCGTGGAGGGGGGGCCGGATGATGAAGGACGGGGCTGGCCGGGTCGGGTCCAGCATCCCGAAAAAACTTTTCGGGAGTTATCAGATCCAGGTCCTCCTGCGTAGCACGCCGGCAGCGTTCCACTCGGCCAT
Source organism: Androctonus mauritanicus (assembly GCA_011317285.2). Lineage (NCBI taxonomy): Eukaryota > Metazoa > Arthropoda > Arachnida > Scorpiones > Buthidae > Androctonus > Androctonus mauritanicus. The sequence continues at coordinate 1,390 of WUQG02419180.1, read as the reverse complement.
TCGAGCACTTTCTTTGGATATTATAACTATGCAGTAAACAGGAAAATATCTAATTAGAAGTAAATGGAGAATATTACAGAAGTGATTTTAAGTTAACAATGCCACATAGCCACTCGAAAAACCTATATAGATAAAGTTTATCCATAATGATAATATTACATGCCATTGCTCAAAAAGTGGAAAAGAAAATCACTGTTTACAGTATTATCTACTTTATTTATAATTATCATAATTTGACTTTCCTTGTTTTGAAAATTCTGTTCTTTCGAAAAATCTAAATTAACACATTTAATTGCATTACAGTAGTTGAGTTTTTAAAGAAATTAGGCTCTCATGAAAAATTATTCATTTCTAAATTTTTTTGGAGATTAATATTCTAATCTAAAAAATTATAAGAAGAATTAATTTCAAATTTAAATACTAATTGTAAACTTTTAACGAATTATGAATTATTTAGGTGAAATCTATAACAAGAGATGATGCATATCTATATGTATTTATATGAAGAAACCATAATTTTTCAGAAAATAAAAAAGATTTCAAAGATATGGAAACAGCGGCAGAATGATCAAATATAACTGAAATCGATTCAAAAATTACTGATATTTTTGTGATCAAAATCAATCGAAAATGCCTAATCGACGACTAAAATGTAATCGATCATTAATTTGAGATTTTCAAATATTTTGTGCAACATCAGAAATTGCGTTCGCTCGGGAAAGTTTGAGGCATGATATAGATTCAATTGGATCAAAAATTTGCGAGTGAGACAAATATCATAAAATATCGAGTAGCATATTTCTTGAAATATTTTTTTTTTTTTATTCGGATTTCCAATATGTTACTGAATTTCTCATATTCAATTCAGTAGATGACAATTTCAGCTATAGAGATTTTTTGAGAACTTAAATCTTTTTATTCACCTAACAGTATTATAGTTAAGTTGTTCTCGAAGCTTCTAATAGTAAGGTATTTTTATCGTTATGGATTTTGGTGACAATGAACTCAAGTCCGAATATGAGATACTTTATTAATGATCAAATTTATTCTTCGGTTTCACAATATGAAATTGAATAAAAATTTTAACTATTAGCCCAGTATTTTATGTTCTGACTCAAATTCATTATCACCAAAGTCCATAAAGATAGAAAACCCTTACTATTAGAATTTCAATTTATTACAAGGTTGTCAAACTCAACTTTTATGAAGGGCCACTAAAGGACTACACCATACAGCGCCCGCTCTAGCATTTATGTCCGCCTCGGACAAAAAGACAAATTGCTGTCCCTTAAACATGTATATATTTTTAAAATTATATATCTTTTATTTAAAATAAAAATCAAATGGTTATCACCACCGACGTATTAGCAAGAATAATGCTATTGTATAA
>WUQG02419169.1:0-15364 GCA_011317285.2 Androctonus mauritanicus | reverse complement strand
AATTGATATAGATTAGATATCTCTAACAGCTATGGATGCTAATAACACATGGTCACTAAGCTTTATCAAAGTTTAATTTAAGTATATTACAACTAAATAAGATAATGTAAGCTATAATCAATAAAAAATTAGAGAAAGATTAAAAAACTTTAAAATCCTTTTAATATGAAATCTGAAATTCAATAATTTATCGAAATAATATACAGCACAGTACTCGATATCTGCCATTAATTTAGTAACTGAACAGTCTCAGTGAGGTCACAGGCAACAATTTTGTGGCCATTATGAGCCAATGAGACTGCTCAGTTACCAAAGACATTATCATAATAATCCAATGATATTTGGCCAGCTAACATGTTATGTGGTCACTGTAACCCAATGAAGTTGTTCAAATCCTCAATGAAGTTATTCAAATTGATCTTCCATCTTTGATTTTATATCAAGTAATTTATGCAAATTACAATATATAAAATCAATTTCTAATAATCATATACCTATCTTCAAATCTTCCTTCCTAAACCCCCTAACAAACAAAAGTTGTTTCATAAAAATCCATTCAGCCATTCTCACATTATAAGTGCACATGCACACTCAGGCATTTCAGATTTATAATGTATATAGATATACTGAAATGGATTATTATTATTACTTAATACTTTGTTATGGCAGAATTCAATAAATATTTTTTATTTTATTATTCAAAATAATTTATATATTTTATTGATTATGTTGAAAAGAAATTTGTGATTTTGATGGAATAACAATTTCATTTAACCTATTAAAGCTAACAAAGCAATTAACTTTTTTAGGATTTATTTCTATTACTACTTTTCAATAAACGAGCACTATTAGCAGTGGACAAAAAACACTTTAATCAAACGCTAATGTTTTCGACAGTTCAAGCTGTCATCGTCAGGCTTAATTTACAATATTCATTTTAATGAAAATTACAAAAGAACAAAGGAACGTAGAAAGAACAGTATAGTCTCTTTCGAGAATTCTCTTAAAATTTAAATTTAAAGAATGGTATGTGACGTATATCACTACAATTTACACAACAGAGTCAATATTTTGTTGTACTCCTTATCATAACGACCGCTAATTCTATGTACTAGGTGTATATTATATATTTAGGTTCGGGATTAGTCAGGAGATTAAGATCCTTGCACTAAAACACATAAAGTTCATAAAATACACTGTTAAGAACTGCCCAGCAATAAGGTGCCTTCTAATGTATCAAGGTATTACGTGTAGTGGTTTAGTAAAAAGAGTTTTGCTTATTGTAGTTTAGTAAAAATTTCCAAGCTGCTGGGAGTTCCTAGGAGGGTTTATTATTTATTAGATCTTGCTTTCTAGCCCTCTTTTCAATTTCTATCGTCTCTTAAGGCAGTTCTTAACGGTGTATTTTATGAACTTTATGTGTTTTAGTGCAAGGATCTTAATCTCCTGACTAATCCTGAACCTAAATATATAATATACACCTAGTACATAGAATTAGTGATAGTTATGATAAGGAGTACAATAAAAAATATTGGCTCTGTTGTGTAAATTGTACTGATATACGTCACATACCATTCTTTGAATTTAAATTTTAAGAGAATTCTCAAAAGAGATTATACTGTTCTTTCTACGTTCCTTTGTTCTTTTGTAATTTCTGTTAAAATCAATATTGTAAATTAAGCCTGAAGATAACAGCTTGAACTGTCAAAAATGTTAGCGTTTGATTAAAGTGTTTTTTGTCCACTGCTAATATTGCTCGTTTATTGAAAAATAGTAATAGAATCTCTCATATTTATTGTTTTCTGAGATATATTGCCTCTCAAAGATGTAACCAAATAATAAAGGATATATTGTTAATTTTTAAAGAAATAAAATTTGTCTTTGTAAAACATATATTGCTATTATTTTTCAATCTTATTTTTAATATTTATAAGAGTTACAGTTTCAAGATTTTAAGAATTATTTATAAAAAAAATAGATGAAAAATATTGGTTCTAATTTTGTTACTTTCAACAATTCAAAATATCATCATGTTTTACTTAGATTTGTCTACTAAATAATTATATTATTATTATTATGATTTATACTTACTCTAACTGGACATCAGCTAACTCAACTATAAACTTCTGATAGAAATCAGATGTAATACTTTTACTAATCCATATCTGAAAAACAAATGAAAAAATTTATTTTAATAAATAATAATTAAAATAAATATTGAACTAAACTAAAATAAAATTTCTGGATTAACAAATTATAGCAAGGATTTATTTTAATTAAATTTTTTCTTTACCTTGACATTATTGTCCAATTCACCTTTCATTATTATTCTAGATAATTCATCACAAAACAAGGCAAAGGCTTCTGGTGATTGATAAGTATTCTTTTGCACTAATTCTAATAAAGAAATAGCTTGTTTCTGTTTTCCAGTCGTAAAAGTTGTATCACTGTCTACAAGGTCTGTACCATTACTACTGGCTGTTTCCATACTGAAATCAAATTTAATTATTTGTTTCAATGAAAATATCTAACACTGAAAAGTTAATTGCATAATATGATATAAAATAAAGTAATTTTAATGTTCATTTAAAATTTATTTTAATTATATCTAAAAAAATTATATTATTAAATTTTAAAATAACTATAAATTTATTAAATGTGTTTATAGAAAAGTCAAAACAAAGGAAACATTAGACTTCTAAAATTGTCATATTATCCTAAAGAGCAATTCTTAAATTAATCTCAAATATATTCAAATTCTTTACATGAAAACACCTTGTGAAAAATCATACAATTGATATAAACTGGAAAATATTTATTTATCAAAATAATATAAATTTGGAATATGGTCTGTGAGTAAGTAGTGTAGGGATCTGGGATAGGAGAACTGACTCAAACATATATAAAAAGAAATATATATTTATTTTAAAACAAACAAGAAATAAAATAGATTAACCAATATCATTTAATCGAATTACAAAATCAAAATAAAAGTGTTAAAGATTGAAGAATATAGCCAAGGGATCTAATAAATTAAAAAAAAGAGATTGATAATTCAATAATATATTACAAATTTTCCTAAATAGAAGAAATTATTATTCAAAGCAGCGATGATGAACATTTTTCCATTATTTATCTCCTATTATCTTTTATTTCTATTTTTCTTATAAATCTTCCTATATAAAACCCTTAAAACTCCTTCTTTTATTTAATATTTTCTTCTTAAAAATGGCATTATTAATGCATATATCATCTTCATTCCCTAGTTCTTGTTGGGTGAATGCTGATGAGATAAGGATTTACTTGTCTTCAACTATCTTTTCTTAAGGATTCCAAATATCAGATCAACAGTTGGACTGTCTCTCTCATTTCCCTGAAGAAGGAATCACCCATATTTATTCATCAATAGAAGAAACTTTAGCACTTCATGTCTCTGTAGAAACAATGATTCTATTTCCCTTTTCTCTCCCAGATATCCCCTATTTTTATATAAAATTTGTTTTAAGACAATTATAACTATTTGTAAAAACAAATAATTATAATTGTCTTAAGACAGACAAATTTTGTATTTAAAAAAATGCCTGAGACAATGATATGTTAGAATCTATTAATTATTACAACCCATGTGGAATTTAATCATAATTATATCATCATAAATGAATATTTATTGAAATTATAAATTTTATCAAAAAATTCAGAAAAAGTACAAAATATTGTATTCAGAGAAAGCTAATTTCTGATACAAATTCTCTCTCCAACAGTTAGTTTTTAATTAAAAAACTTTATGTTCATAAAATTTGAAAAACAAAATTTTTTTGCATTATAAATTTTTTGTTATATACATTAACTTATATAAATTAATAATTAATGCAGTATTATATAAGAAATCCTTAACAGTTTTGAGAAAAATTACTATTGTGAAATAACAAAAATAATATTTGATTCTAAAGAAGCAATTTATTCAGAAATTAAATAAAAAATTAAAATCATTTACTTTGTTTACTTTTCTTATAGAATATATATATAAACATTTTCAAATTTTATTTTTCTGTAAATCAAAATTATTGTTGTAGTGTAAACAAATTGGAAATTCATCTGATTTGAGTGTTTATGGTGCAGCCTTTTCAATATTGTTATGTAGGATTGCATAAAGGCAGAAGTCACCTAGATTGCCATATGATAAAGTAATGGTTTATCACCTTGGAGATTTTGGTTCAATTCTAAGTTCTACACCTCCAATTTTTCACAAATGATCTGGGCCCAATCCAATGAATCACATCATTCAACCTATTAGTCCATTGACTCCATCATGAGTGTGGGCTAGCTTGAAATGGGTTTTCTACTTTATTTGCAACCTTTAGAAATAGCCTTGCAATTTTTAGTTGAATCATAACATAGAAGTAATATTAATATTAATTAGTCTAATCTAGTAGTTCTCAAACTTTTTGAAGTCAGGACGCATTTAAAATCCTACAAATAATTGTAGGCACACAATATACAAATTTCTGAGAAGTATGTTATCACGTGACCAACAAAGTCTACATCAAAAAATGTCGTCCATATCAATCATCTATAATCATGTGACATTTTCCACCTTTTTCCTGGAAAAATAGCTGGCATCATCGACATTCAGAAAGAATCCACTCGATATTGTCAAAGAATGAATTGTAGACGAATAAAATCAAAACTGGCAACTCTAATTCAATGCAGAATGCATTTGTTGATTTATAAATACTAGTATTTTTACAGATCATTGCTTATTTTTGTTGGAGAGAAATCAAACGTTCATCTTTTCAGTAATGAAATGGTATAATAGAATAACTATATTTATTTTTATATTTGGACACACACATCTTCAGAATACCATAGGGCGCACCTGGAAATCTTCTAGGGTGCATCAGTGTGTCCTGGTGCACAGTTTGAGAACCATTGGTCTAATCAGTAATATATGTAATCAATAGTCTAATCAGTAATATATCCTAATACCTAGTAATATATGTTACACAATGCATTATATAATACATTCAGAATTTATAATTATTCTTATAAGCATTATAAATACCTATAAGTAAAATTTATTAATTTAAAATCTTAAAATTTGAACTTTATGAATTTCAGCAATGTTTTAAATTCATTAGTAAAAGGACAATCTATTCTTATTTAATGATGTTTTAATAGAATCAGTTAATAGAATAAATTGAAGGACAGTTGTAAATATTCCAGTGTAATAATTTGGATTTAATTCATTATTATTTACTTCTTTTTATGTTTATTCAATTTAAAAAAATTATACCACTTACGATGAATTTGTCATTGCTTTTACACACATCAAAGCTCCAATAATACCCATTCTTCGATATCTATGTGAAATAAAAAATTTTAAATATTTATAAATACATTGTAATGCTTTCACTAAAAATGAATTAAATAATTTCAAATTATATTTTATAAATAAATAATTAAATAGTATGCAATTAACAAAAATTTACACTCACTTTGAATTTGTATTAGACAGCTGTTTTCTGATGATAATATGTAAATCATCCTAGAATTCAAATTTTATTTTTAAATTTTAAGTTAAAATTAAAAACATTATATATATAATATATATTATATAAAATGTTATCTATATTTTATAATTTATTTTAATAACATATTTATAATATGATTAATTTGAAAAAATTTATCATCATCATCAATAGAATAAATTAGAAAATTATACACAAATGGAATCCATTATCATAGAATAATTAAGGCTATTAAATGAGATAATGTTTTCAGTCAAATATAATTGATCTGCTTCAGGAAAAATATATTATTCTTGAAGTACATCAATTGTATTTAACTAAAAATATTAAAGTATCTTGGGTAATAGTTTTATATTAATCTATGATAGTTCTTTGCATTTGTTATAAGTAGAATAACCCATCATAAAACTATAAATGAGAAAATATCAATAAAAATTCTTAAAAACAACAATTGAATAAACTAAAATAATAAAATTAAAAGAATATTAGCAACTAAATTTAATAATACTATTACAACCTTCAATACTATCAAGTGAAGATAATATAACTCATGAGATTTTTCTTTCATATTATTAAATTGAAAAACTCATTATTATTTTTGAATACTAGTTAATAGTAACCAGCAATAAAAAAATGATATATATTATAATCTCATTCTAGCACATACAGCAACAAGATACATTATTATTAAATTCTCTAATTATTATTCTTTTTTGGAATTTGATATACTTATAATCAGTAAACTCTTTCAAAATATTTTCTGTGAAATTGGTTATATTGCTTTTATATTTGCTATTTGTAATATATTGTATATTTTAGAAAGTTTACTGCATTTTAAGAAAATATTAGAATCATAAAGATTGTACTGATAATTCAGATTTTACATTTGTTATATTATACTAGCAAAGCATGAAGGATTTTGTGTAAAATTCTTCTTGATATGGAATGTAGAATAGCATTTTGCATTATTTCTTTTATAATTCTATATTAATTTGACAACTGTTATAAGTGTGAATTGCAATCATAAATAACTGCATTTGTAAGCATGAATTACCTAAGTCAAATCATTGTAGGTTGGAAATTTTCTAATTCAAGGCAATAATTTGAGAATGAATTAAATCTTCATACCTAAATTATAAATTTTTGGCCCTGAACTGTGATAGTTGACAATTATCATGATTCTTATCTGATATCAACTTCAACTTAAGTTAATATCTTATTTATCAAATATAAATTCAGTTAGAATTAACAAAAAATAAGATTAAATAGACTGCTTAGAAAAACTAAAAAATAGCATCTAATCCAGGAATGACACAAAAATATTTTGTATGTCATTCCTGGATTAAATAATTATTTTTTATTTTTTGATAAGTAGTTTATTTAATCTAAATTCACTTATTATATTAAAATAATTTAAATATTCATTTAAAAATTTTTTAACTACAGAACATAGATAAGAATTAAATGTGAATTAATTGAATTAATTGATTACAGAATTAAATAAGAATTAATTGTGTATATTCAAACAAATAAATAAACTTTTGTTTTTTCAACTGTAGAGAGTGCTGGAATTCTGTTAAGTTGTAAGAATTAAAATTACTATAGTTTTTATTTATTAATATGTAATATTAATATTTACAACATTATATGATATACAAAATAATAAATATACTATTTTGAATTGAAAATTATTTAATCCTTATTTAAATTAAAAATCGTAAAATAACTATATTTAATCAAAGAAAGTATTCTTACTTGAAGAAACATTCCTTCTTGATTTCCTTGATATGCCAATATACTAAGTATTGTATAAACTTTTCTCACTTGTTGCAATGATAGATTGTATAAATAATCCAAGATGCTCTGATAAAGATACGGAAAATAAACATTTCAGAAGAAAAATTTATCATTAATAATAATTATTACAATAAATACCTTTATAAAGTATCCAAAAAATGACATTTCTTCAGTATATTCTTTAACCAAGCATACAAGAGTATCAAGTGAAGTATTAATTTCATTAGTTGTTCCACTGCCAATATGACTGACTAAATTTCCAATAACTTCCTAAAAAATTATGAATATTTTCTCTAATAATGGAATTCCACTGGAATTCTAATACCAAAAATAAAAAAATAATACTTGCCTGCTTACAATATGTATCAAAACAAGCAAAGGATTTCTGATACAAAGAAGATCCAAACTGACATACTGAGATATCATTGCCTCTAATGAATGTTTCTGCAAGAATTAATAATGATCCAAAATACTCTCTCACAGCCTAAAAAATTGTTATAAAACTTAAAAAAACTTAAGTCACAAAATATCATAAATTTATATTGAGTGATTTAATTTTGATAAATGACTTTACAGCAGTATACATAAAAGATGCATTAAGTAAATCTTCAGTGAAGAATCCAGCTCTGATTTTGTTCCTCATTAAACTTTCAATGGGTTTTCTATGAATTGCTAATGAATGCAACACTAAGAGAACTAAAAAATCTAATGCCTTTTAAAAAAAGTTTTTAATTAAAATAATAGTAAATTATATTTGAATGTACAATAAACAACTGATTATACCTTATATTTTTCTGTTTGATCCAAACTGTGAATTACCTGTATTTCAAATATTTATTTATTTTAAGTTAATCAAATAAAATTTTGCAGACATTGTAATAAAGCAAAACTTACTTTTATCCATGCGTCACTAATAAACTTTTGGAATCTCACAGATGAACGAATTGTATCCAACAACACAAAGTCTAAACTTGTATAATAATAATAATAGAATTTATTTATAAAATTTAATATGATAAATGGAAATAAATATTTAAATAAAAATATTTACCTTGACTGTGCTTTAGAATATTCAGATAAAATTGGCCGAATACTTTCTAATTCCAAATTATAACGCAACTCTAATATCGTCTATTTAAATATAAATGTATAAATTCATTAGTTCTAAAATAATAAAAGGTGTATTAAATCTATAGTATTTGCCAGATTAAAATGAAATTCCACATTTTAAAATAACTCACAATATCAGCACTGAAATCAAGTTAAGTTTGTTCAATTTAGGTTATTATTTTCTTTTAAAATCCTTATCATATTAATAAAGTTATCTAAGTCAGAAGCTAGTTTTCCATAAAAATCATAGTAATTAATTATAACTAAAGGATAAATCTGTAAACTAATATTAGATATATAACATCCAAATTTAGATATTCAAAAAATTAATTACTAAATTATTATTAATTATAAATGCCAGATGACTGTAATTAATGTACCTTTATTCAACACTGTTTAGAGAGATATTTAACATCCAAATATAACCAAATTTGATATATGACATTTTAGGATATGCAAAAGACACACCATGTACTTGTGGCACTATAAGCAATGAAAAAAAAAAGTTTCATTTGTATAAGTATGTTTTGCTGCCAAGTTCTGGGTATAAAAGTGGCCAGAACTTCTGAATGTCATTCTTATCAGATATGATGATGATCAACTTTATTATAACACAGCTGATAAGACATCATCATTGTATGAATACTATTGGACACACAAGCCTCCAAGCAATTTTGCAATGTTGGAGTACTAATAGTTCAATTTTATTAAAAAATGCAGAAGTTAGGAACCAGAAAAATTGATGCCTAGAACTGTCTATGAATCTCAGAGAGCAGGCCTTTCTTTAGACTAGATCACTTGGCTGATCATTAGTATGGCTGATTTTAATTTTGCTTTTCAATATTTAGAAATAACTGGGTTATCTATAATAAAATATATTATAAATGCATTAGATAACAAATAAGCATATTGAAAATAAATGAATGGATACTAGGCATATGGAATGTAAATAGACAAATGAAGAGAAATTAATATGAATCTGTTAGTCAGATGTATATGTACAGGAAATTTCCAACTTTACAAGTTAATTTGTTCCTGGAGCATTTCTGTAAAATAAGAACTCACACACCAAGATTCAATACCATAGATATAATATCTCCAAACAAGCTCTGTAGCAAAGCATACAATTTTTATACGGTATAACGTTTTCGGATATTATATATCCCTCCTCAGTACCATAACTTAACAGTAAATACAGAATAACTTCTAACTCAGAGTTAGAAGTTATTCTGTATTTACTGTTAAAGTTATGGTACTGAGGAGGGATATATAATATCCGAAAACGTTATATCATATAAAAATTGTATGCTTTGCTACAGAGCTTGTTTGGAGATTTTACAATTAAAGCAAAGAGTTTAATAATTGCATAGATATAATATTAAACTCTTGGATCTTGTTCTCAGCAATGCAATTTGATCACAATAAAATTAAGCAAAGACCAACAAAATCAATAATTTATGATTATACAATGGTTTATCTATCTAAAGAAATGAAAATATAGCCTTTAAAATCAAGTAAATTATTACAATAAATTATTTGTTATATAACTACCAAAATAATTTTTATTTTTCATTATTATTAACAGATAAAATGATCAGCTTTAATGGAGGTGAATTACTACCTTAGGCACAATCTGAGAATGGAAATTATTTACATAATATGCTAATAAAAAGCATTAGTACTATTTCTTAGACAACATTCTGTTTTTCTGATTTCATAGCATATGACAGAATTTTTGCTATAAATTTGGTTTTACTGTATTGTATAGCGATGTAGATGATTCGAATTCCATTCTTAAGAATATTTAGCATTGATATTTTACAATTAATATTCATATGTTTTGCAATTAAACCTTCTATGAATAAGCATTTTTGGCAGTGAGTAACTTTTAATAAAATTGAACAAATGTTCAATTCTACAAGCCAAAAACATTTGTTCAATTTTATTAAAAGTTACTCACTGCCAAAAATGTTTATTCATAGAAGGCTTAATTGTGTTCATGTAATAAAGGCAATTTATAGTTAATTATGTTTATATGTTTTGATTTTTTGATAGTTCATATTTGAAAAAACTTTCAAATTTAGAAACTGTAAACCAGAACTTCCTATACAGTTGAATATACTGAGTAAGAAAGAGAGAGAGAGAGAAAGAAATATCTCAAAAGAGATGTCAATTTGAAAGTGTGAGGAATGATATTACTGGAACTTAACTCTGTAATAGGACTTGGTGAACATGCAAAAAATAATGTGAGCATATTGATAAATGAGAGAATGAATAAATGTATATCAGAATGCAAATGTGAGAATGACAAAATGATATGAAGATGAAACTGGACCTGCTTAAGATAATTATATATATTTCTGTAGATGATATAATTAAGGATGAGAAAGACAACTTGTGATATAAAATGATGTATTAATGATGTATGTGAATGAATGCTATGCTAAGAAGTGATTGTGGTGAGGGATTTGAATGAGAGAATTGGTGGAATGCTTTACAAAGATTTTCATAGCAACATTACAAGAATGTAAAATTTTGTGTGATTGTATGTGAGCATAAAAAAAGTATTGCAAACATATAATTATAATATTTACATTTACAAATAAATTTTTTATAAAGGTTTTTTAAGTTTTATTTAACAATTTTATTTTTTTTTTAGATTAGTAAGTTCACAATATTCACATTCCACTATACAATATTCTAGAATGTCATAATATCCAGTATAGAAAAAAAGAGAAAGAGAATGATGTGGAAACATTGTTTAGGATATATGGTGAGTCATTAGTAAATGAAAGCATGGAACAAATGTTGGAGCTCTGTGTTGAGAGAAGATAGATGGCACTGAGCTAGAATAAAGTGTTTAGTTTCAAACACTTTCAATTCTAATTCAATGCCATCTATCAGCACATATGAGAATCTATGAGAGATATCACAAGAGTATGATTGATTTGATTGTATATGATAAGATATTGAAGTGAGACTATTGACACTACTGATGAGAAGTCTAGAAATTAAATCCGAGCCCTGACATGTAAGAGAGCAAAGTTAAAGTTCTAAAGTGATCTGATTCATTTAGTGATCTCAAGAATGAATCTAATCAGTAAACAGAAGAATGTAAGAAAGATGACAGAAGTATGGATGTGAGAGAGAAAGATCTGCATGTCAGAAGTTTATAAGAGAAAAGAGAAAAGTGAATGAATATCTTGATCTAATAGATAGAATTTTCTGCAAGGAAGAGGGTATGTTATACATACTTAAGGAATATGTAATGGAATAGTGCAAGAAATTTAATGCTAAGAATAGATAGGAAGACAAATATCTAATAGAATCTTGACATGATCTGTCATGGTGATGAAGAAAAATGTTGAGTGGAAATGTAAGTATAATACAGAATCAAAGCCCATTAAACACAGTACAAACAATTTATTTCAGTATAACGTTTTCGGATACTACACTTTGTCCCTCATCAGTACTGGTAACTGCTATCTATATCATGTAAGTGCAAATGAGTATGAAAGATGAAAAAGTGTATATGAATACTGAAACAGAACAAGGACCCATGTGTCAAGTTTTACATGCTGAGGAGTTATATAGTACAAACATGAATGGCAAGGAGGAAATGGTAGTCTTGAAAATCAACAGTATATTTTTGTGTGTGTTATCATCTTGCTGTACATGTTATCAACATGCTTGCTCTTTTCTCACAACATGCATGAAATTTTTGTTTAATGGCAGTCTAATAGCAATGATTTATGCCTTAAAAATGGAGAAACAATATTCTTGGTCACAGCCAGTTTAAATTTTAATTAAATAGACTCAATATGTTTCTTCTAAGAATGTATGCATTTGATTGTCAAGATAATTTTCATAGATTGTTTAGATGTTTATGAAATGAAAAAAACTGTCAACAATGATCCCACTCCATAACTACAACTAAAAGAAAAAATTAGGCATTCTCCATTCAGTGTGCTTACAATGGTAAGTTGAATGTTATTAACTATAGGATAAGTAATTTAATTAAAAAATCTTTTGCCATATTACTAAACTTAGCCCCTTTCCTTAGATTTTCAACTGAATATCTTTGAAAAGGTAAGTAATTAATAATTAAAAGATGAGATTATCTTTAGCATAAAATATTTGTTGAAAATCTGACATAAAGAATAAAAATTATATGACAAAATTCTACAAATATTGATAATTTTATGTATTATACAGGCATAAGAAAACAAAATAATGTCATGTCATAATAGCCATTTATTATGTCTTACAGGTGAAAAAGTATGTGCTTTCTGTCCCACCAGCAATATAGGAATTTCTATGCATAGCAGAAAAAGAGCATGAAAAGAATTATGCAATTTTTTCATAATAAATGTGAGTTATCTTTTATTTATATTTTGGCATTTTTTTTAGAGACACAGTATACCTCTAAGATGAATAATTCATAATTAAACTTTAATTTTCCATTTTAAATTAATTTATAAATTAATATAAATAATCATAATATTTACTATATTTTACAGCATATAAAATGCAATTCCATTTCAATTAGAAACATTAAGTATTAAATTTTTTAATCCATTGTAACATTTAGTGTTAAGAAAAACAAACCATTTATAAGTAAATTTAATAAGACAGTATTATACAAGAGGAAGCCATAAAGTTCTTATTTTCATCATTATACGTATGTGCTAGAGATCTGAAATTTGGTCTTCCAATTTTTCCTTTTCTGCATATCCACTTCCTAGATTGTATATTTCTCACATCCTGTGGAACAGTTGTTGAATCTTATCTTTGTAGAAGCTAGCAGATTTAGAGACAAACCAGCTTTCCACAGCAATAATGACCTCCTCATCATTGAAGAAACTTTTCTCCATAAATGATTTTTCATATTTTGAAACAGGAAGACATCTGAAGGTGCCAAATTGGGAGCATACATAGGATGAGATAAGATTTCATAGCTGTATTTGTACAGAAAAGTGGCTGATTCTGCAACTAAGTGTGCAGGTGTATTGTCAGTTAGCAGCAACACATTTTTGACAGAAAACCATGACTTTTTCCTTGATACTATCGTGTAAATTTTGTAGGAAGTTCCTGTAATATGCCTGTTACTGTCAATCCTTCTTGTAAATAATCTACCAATATGATAGCTTTGTTGTCCTAAAACATAGAAAACATGATCTTGATGGATAGATTTCTCTTTGATCATCCTCTACATGGTATGGCCATTTGAATTCCCGTTTCCATTGTTTCACAGTCTCACATGATAAAAATTCCACACTGTACACAGCTAACATCTATTTATGGATTATTTGGGCAGTTTTCTCTTGAAGATGATAGAACTATATCATAGCTCGATATTCAATTTTGTGCAGCATGGCATCTTCTATTATACTTCTAATTCTGATTAAACAGGACCAGTCAAAACAAAACAGGCATGTATATCAGTAAAACAGTAACTTATCATTGTTTACAATTATAAATCTATACTGCACATATAATATGGTGAAGGTAAGAACTTTTTGACCTCCTCTTGTATCATTAAAATTTTTTTACTTATGTAAATGATCTGCATTTTTATTTTATTTTTATAGAACACAGGAACATATGAATTTAACTTTTTATGTTCACTTTTATGAAACATAACATTATTAATATGTTCTGTTTCATAGGAAGTTCCTACAAACTGATATATAAAACAGAATTAAAGTCATGTATCAATGTGTATACATGAAATATACGTTCAATAATAAAATGCTGGTAGATAAACTTAGTAGAATGTCATAGAGAACTAACATTAAAAGTTATATTCTATTAGATGATCATTAAACATCCTATTAAAAAATTACTCACTAGTATGCAACATGATATGTAGGCATGCAACTGAATAAGTTCCCACTGCATTATAATAATGCACATAAGAGTTATAATTATGTTATTCAGTAAAATTTATTAATTATAGTAGAACACAGTTTGTACCCTCCCTACATCCACATAATGGATGCAGGGAATTTTGAGCCAATTTTTTTGGGATGTGCATCTTTTATGCTGTAAAATATAGCATATCATTAATTAATTGAAAAATATTTACATCAAATGCATCTTGAGGTCCAATACTTTGTAGAATAAATTTTGTAATTATTGGTAAATCTTGAACATCAGCTGAGGGGAAGAGTCTTTATAACTACTTGTCTGACCTTGAAATATGAAAATTTTTTAAAATTTTAATAATTTCAATATCAATCTTACAAGTTAGTCTAACAATAAAAAGTGCAAAACACCTTAATGAATTTAATAATAATTAAATGCCTTAAATAAGATTAATTAATTTAATAAAGCATTAAATGAAAATTTTTTATAGCAGCAGCTATAGATACTTGTTGCTATAATAAATTAATTTTTATCAAGTCAACTTACTAAACAAAAATTTTTTAAATGAACATAGTTTTATATACAAACTACTGATTAATTCTTTTTTGACACAACCTTAAAAAATAATGTAATATTCAAAGAATGTTATCAATTAATGTTCTATTCAATTTTCTTCTAATTAAATCACACAAAATAAAATGCTTGTATTTGATAAGTGTTTTAACAATGCCAAATCAACTATACCCCATGAGAGTAATGACTGTACAACTTAATTAATAGTATGAAAACACATATCTTGAAAATAAGTTGAAATTTTCTTTCTAATAGAAATTATGATATATAATCAGAGTTCTAATCTAACCAAAAATATGCATCTGATTCTTGAAGAGTATTATATATTACTCAAAAATTATTATTATTATAGTATCTAGAGTAATTCATATAAAGTTGTTGAACATGGGAAAATAGATCCATATCACTTGAAAATATTCAAAATTTTCAAGTGATATGGATCTGGGATGGGATTATAATATACACCTGGAATTGTATAAAGAGTCTAA
>WUQG02419158.1:0-15364 GCA_011317285.2 Androctonus mauritanicus | reverse complement strand
AAAATTGAATTTCTTTGCTGTAGTGCTGGACTTTTGATTGTTATATACGTAAAGCAAAGTGTTTATTATATATGTTAAGACTTATTCATCTGTGTATCTCTGAAACTGCATAAATCAAAATTATATATTGTAACTTGTATGATTAATTCATTAAGAAAATTATGATTTAGAAACTTTACAGTTAAATTTCAAGATTAATTAAAAACTTATAGATCAGCACTTCATATTATTAATATAATAATAAAAATTTTAATTTCATAAATAGCAAAAGAAAGAATATCTAAGAAAATGTTTTGCTTTGTTGAAATACAGATAACTAAATAAAATTATTCTTGAAAGTACTTAGGAATACTCAAAAAATGAATATAAAAATTCTTAAATGTGTATAAAAACTTTAATGAATATAAAATACTTAAATGAATATAAAAACTAAGAATATATCTTAGTTTTATTTTAAATGCATATCCATAATAGAATATCACATAATGTGAAATATTAAAAAAATTTAAAAAAAAAAAAGAGCAAAGGATACAGATGTTTTTGAAATAATAATGATATTGTTTATCAGTTGTTTAACAGTTGCTAATAACTATTTTCCATTAGGAAAACAACTAATTGAGAATAATCTTATATATTAATAATTTGTGTAAGATAGTCAAAAAATAATAATCATACTGTATTGAAATTAAAATAATTTTATTGCTTAAATTTATAATCCAATATACATAATAAATTAATTAGAGATAGGCTTTAAATAATGAATAAACAATAAGATCAGTGATGAATACTATGTTAATGTCAATTTTCTAACAGGACAAAAGAAGGCAGAAAGCAATTTATTTGATCATTATTGTAGGAATTGACTTAGATTTGTGGATGCATTTCATCACATTAGTGACTTGTTCATCAATCCATCTATAAATCTATTATCAGAAAATATTACAAAAAAATAATAATAATGATCAATTGAATAATGATAAAGTGAAGGAAACATAATTTACATAGATGATGGAAATTTTTTAATAACACAATTTATTTGGATATAATTGAAGTAATACTTTTTGATCATACTAAAAAGAGAGAATCATAATAAATTAAATTTATTTAAATAACTAAAATGACTTCAAAATGTTCAATATCTAATTAAACTTGATGATTGAAATGAAAATTTATATATGACTTAAGAAGTCAATGAGGTCTAGATGATACAATTGGATTATTGAAATAATTATTATAGCTGAAGTAAAATGTAAGTATGTATGATATATGGAGGGATAAAGATATGCACTACCCTATTTCTGTTCCTTTTGCACGATATTTTATTATCTCACATGTAGAACCTATTTGATCTTATTGTTACCCCAACACTAGGAGTTGACATCACAATTTATGCTTGTTTAGACAGATTTTTTGCTTTCTGAAGAGGGGCAGCCCAGCCAAAAAGTACTCATGCATCTATAATTTTCTTTTTAAGTCCAATGAACTAGATTGGACTTTGTTTTATATTAATTTAGGATCTAGTTATTAATTTAGTTTAATTTCTAAAAATATTCTTATAATTAAGCTATACATACAAACACAAAAATATATAAATAACTATTTAATTCACAGATAAGTACAAAACTATAATACTTTGATTTTACAAAGTCATCTTCAGCAATAGCACAAGTTAAAACATCACAAAATTAGAAAGGAATACAAAATACTAATGGAATAGCATTCTTTGTTCAAATTTGTACTGTTTTCTGAATTAAATAATTTTATGCTTGTATGTATGGTTCATCGAACTATGAAAGGTAGATGGTATTGGAATTTATTCTTATAATTATTAAGTTCAATGTAATGAATTTATTAATATGATTTTAAAATAATAATAATGTAAATTATTAATAATTAAAGTTTAATTAATCTTATTATTTAAATTTACAGAAACTTAATTCAGCAATTCACTATGAAAGAGATTTTGAATTTAATTATTTCGGATTTAAGGTAATTTTATTTTATTTCCTTTAGGATTAAATTATTAATAAAATAAAATTATGTGAATATCCGTTAATATTTTATTCACTAGCAAAATAGGGAAGAAAAAGAACCAATATGAATATTTAATTTATATTTTTCTAATGTTAAAATTGATCAATTAACAAAAGCCAAGTTCTAAACAAGAAAAATAAAATCAAATATCACTACCAATATTTTCATCTTCTCTTGAAATCATTTTTTAGCTGTCGACATATAAAGTATGTTCATTTGTAGATTGGTAGTTGAGGGTGACTTCAATGAAAGATAGAAAATTGCTAATAAATTTAATTTTTCCTTGTTTAAAATTTAACTTATTGTTTATTGATAAATAAAATTAAATAATAAAATATTTATTTTGATTTATTTTATTGACATTTAAAGTAATTCATATTAATAAATCTAGAATATTAAAACAAAAATTTTTTTAATTAAAAATCTTCTAATGTTTAAAATATATATATATATAATAAATTAAAATAAATTTTATTGTTCAAAATGTTATAAGAATTTGATTTCTAATTTATTTTTTATTAAATTTGGATTTTGTGATGATTTGTTCTTATATTAGTGTAATATATGTTACTCTAATATAAGAACATCATCTGTAACATTACAGATGATGATGATGATAAAATCATCTTTAATGTTATAAAAATGAAATATATTAGTGAGTAGTGATTTCGATTTTAGACTTTAATAACTGAAAATTTTTAAAATAATTTATTTATTTATTTTAAACTATCATTTTTATAATATCAAACCTTCATTGTCTATTGAGTTTCATTCTGATTATAAGTTTATTAATAAACTTAATTTCGACTTGACAATGTTTAAAAAAATTATATTATTTTTAATGTTTTATAATGATAATTCAGCATGAAATAATAATAGAGACTTTTTTAGGATAATTTCCAATGTCAATTTGCTAAATTACTGTTATCATTTGATACACCTAGCAATTAATATACAAATAATTACAGCCAATCCCTTATTTATAGCATTTCACAACCACCATCTAGTGATTATCCAAAATGAAAGTGACGTCATAGCTCTTTATATTCAGTTTTCTTTTAAACTGTGTTTCTGATTTTTAAAAATGACATAAGTCTCATTCTCGAATTAATTTTTTTTTGCCATGTTTTAAAGTTTCTACTATAGCTTTTGAAATGTTTTGTGTGTCTTTGTGCATTCATGCATGCTAGTGATTTTTATCAATTAAAAATGCTATATTCAAATTACTGAAATAACTATCTGATTGTCTACAAGTGAGATTTTTTGATGATAACTCTAACATATTTTTATACTTTCTATTAAATAAACGTTTTGTTAAGACAATTTCTATTATAATTTTTTAAATTTTATATAATTTTTGAATTTTTTAAAAGTTTAAATTGAAATATTGTTTTACATATATGCAGAAGTTAGTGACTTCATTGTTGAAAACTTGAGAATTATTTATATTAAGCATCATATCATTAAAATATATTATCATTATCAAAAATAATTAAAACATGTACTTTCATTTATATAAATTATATTCTTCCATAAATACTTAGAAAAAATTTTTAGAAAAATTCAATATTGCATACAAAATAATTTTAAATTATTATCAATATTTTCTAAATAGGCATTAGAAAAGTCTTATCTTCTTAGAATAAATGGAAAAGGTAAGAAAGGATAATTTTTATTACATTTAAAAAAATGTATGTAATTAAAAATATTTAAAATAGATAATCTTAAAATTAAACTTTAAATGCTGTCTTAATAAATATTCAAAAGTATAATAATAATTTTCTATAATAACTAAACTTTCTATAATAATTATAGAAAGTATAATATTTTTGAATTATTATACTTTCTATTAAACCAAGATTTAACAAATTATAAAATAATTTGTTAAATCTTGTTTGTATGGATTATAGGTTATTATATTTCATTAATAATCTCAATATGTAATAATCTTAATAATCAAAGGAATTATGGATTGAGGGAGCCTCAGATAATCTGGAAGGTTATTAGATAATTTACCAAACCTTTCATAAAATCTAATATAATAATAATCACTGTTTAAAATTAGACCTACTTAATATAATAAAAATTTAATTCACTTTTATATATTGAATAAAATGTCATTCACCTTATATTGTTTTTATTTTTAATAGAACAGTTGTAAATAAAATTAAAAGTATATTATTATATAATTTAAAAGCAATTTTATTTACGACTGTTTTATTATAAAAAGAAATAAAAAAATCAAGAAAGTTGTGAATGACAGTTTACTTAGATTATGTGGAACTTCGATTAAATAAGATTTGGTTAATTGGGACTCTACTGTATTTCAATAATAATAATATAATAATTTTAATAATTTTTACAATACTGTTACTGAAATGCATTTAAATTCTCATTGAATATAACAAACAATTATTCCATTCATCTAAACAGTGAAGATATATTATTTAATTTATTTTGAATTGTTAGACATATTTAAAATCTAGCATGCTTTATTTTCTGTGCCGAATTTGTTAGAATACATTTTTTGCTTTGACGCATATGTTCCTTGAGTTACAAACTTAGTTCCTACATTTGTTCATAACTTGAATTGTTTGCAAGTCTGGTATTATTATTATTATTATTATTATAGGGTTTCAAAAGTATTGAAATCACTTTATATACTCTACTATGTTTTGTAATATATTTCATTATTGGAGCAATTAGAAGTTTGACTTCACAGATTTGAATAAGAATTTTCAAATATAAAACAAATGTTTTTTTTTATCTAATTTCTGCCATCTTGAAATATTGCTGTGATATGATAAGTAACTGTGTAATTTTATATTATATTTTGTAGAGAATTCTGCTATGATAATGTTAAAAATTCTTACTTTTTGAAATTTTCTAAAATTTGAAAATGGCACATTCTTACATACAAATGTTTGTAATTTGAGGAATATCTGTATATCGATCTTCTTTTTTTTGTCACTTATTATATTTTGTATTTATAGTATTAATGCCTAATAGTTGTTTAAAATTATAAAAAATATAAATTAAAAATCAATTATAAATATTAAAATTAAATTATAAAACATTATCATTAGGATTTCTTTATATTATGGAATAAAATTTATCATATTTTACCATTTTTAACTAAATATAAATTTTATTGCATTTTTTTATGATAAAAGTAAAAGAAAAATATGGACTAAATTTACAGGAAAATGTCAGTACAGATAGTTCTCAATTTACAATCCTATCAACATATGCCATTCATATTCTACCATGATGAGTCAGTAGGTTCTGTGAGTGGTCAAAACAGTTTGTATGTATAAAAGTCTATGTACAATATGCCAAATATATCGGCAACATTCATTTTTGTGTAGTGTCAGCAACATCTTTGTGCTTACACCTTGATTTACAATCTAGATAATTCAAACTAAATCTTAAAATAAGCTGAGAATATCCCTATGTACTCTTTGAAAACAATCTAATAGTCTTAACAGTTTTAATTCTAATATGTATTATAATTTATGTAAATTTGCACATTCATAATGAAGCATTTCATATTGAGAAGCTGATAAAATGATAACATTTGCCTTAACTTTGCATATTCATTTTACAATTTGAGATGAGAAAAAGTTGGAACCAGAGGTTTCTAATGAATGAATACAATGAAACATTAATTTTCCAAACTATATGGAGAGGAAGATAGATAAGGATATCTAGACTATAAATTGTTTTCTGATCAATTGTCAGGAGCCTAACCAATATAAAATTATGACATTTTTTGATGTGTCAGTGCTCCTTCTAAATTATTTCTATGATCTGGTTTTTAATATTTTGATTTATTATAAATTTAAATCTTTTATGATAAACAATCTTCTACTTTGTAGGGAAATATTTCCTATTGATCTTTCAGTTGATAAACCTGATAAAAGTCAAACCTACTGAATTCAAGTATGTGGAATAGCCATGCGATTAAATGGACTTTCATTATCCAGTTCTTAAATGGATAAGCCACAATTATCTGATAAATATACAATAATTGGTTAAAGAAGAATTGTATAATCTGGTTTTTATTGTTACTGTATGTTTTATATTTATAGTAAATATAAAACTTGGTCTTCTTTTAACATAGATATAAAAACAGCTTACAATGATGAATAAAATATAGAATTTAAAAAGTGTTTTGGTGCTGGTCATTCCCCAACTGACATTGAGAGAGAAATATATTGCCATGCAAATGACATGTAACAGATAACACAATCGGGACACCTAGCAGTCCATGCTATACCATCAATAGATGCTGTGCACATCTCTATGTATTTATATATTTCTTCTGAGTTATATATATATATATATTGTAGTGTAGTTTTAGTACAGTATAGTTATATTTTATTTTATGTTATGCAAAACACTGATGATGGGTCATATCCTGAAAGTTCTTTTTAAATTCTATATTTTATTGATCGTTACAAGCAAGTTTTTGTATCTGTCTTTACTGTATTTATATATTTAATTTTTTTTAAGTTTGAAAATATTATCTATAAAATTGATGATGATGGATACAAAAATTTCTTGTGTGTGTAGTTCCAGAAATATATCGATTAAAGAAAAGAAAGTTGTTATTATTTAATTTTAGATATTACAATTTTTGAATTTAAGCAAAAAAAGTAACCAATTATGCAAAAATATACAAGGTTACTGCTCTAAACTTTGATTCTTTCAAATCTACTTTAAACTCTCGGCACTATCGAGCAATACAGAAGTGCTTTTGGATATTTGCCATCGTCAGCTGCTACAATAAACATTCTACAATTCCAGAATATTGAATTCTGAATTTCTGGAATTCAGTATTCTTTCAAAATGAAATTTGGAATTCAATATTCTGGAATTGTAGAATGTTTATTGTAGCAGCTGACAATACCGAATAGCCGAAAGCGCTTCTGAAATAAAGTTTTTTTATCTTAAGAAGTGTATTGTATTGCTCAATAGTGCCGAGAGTTTGTAGTAGATTCAAAAAAGTAACAATCAGTATAAATCAAATGTAAATATAATTTGTGTAAGTTGAATTGAAATTATGAATTTAATTCAAGATAAAGCTTTTTAATAACTCTAAATAAAAATGATCTTTTATATTTTTTTCCTTTATTTTCTAAACAGTTTTTTTATTCTGTATATGTTATTTTAATAAATTAAATATTATTATTCCCAATTTTATATTGATAAATTTTACGTATCACTATAAGAAAATAGAAAATTTGTTTTGCAATATTTTTAATCTAGAATAAATTTTTCAAGTTATTTTAATCTATTTATTTTTCTGTATATTATTAAAATAATTTGTTATTATTTTAATTTTATATTTTATTTAATTTTATAAAGAACTTATTGAATACAGTATTTATATAGATTTTTTTTTAAATTAAAAACTTTTAATATATTTTTATAGTTGTTGAAAGTCCGCAACAAATGTTCATGAGAGTAGCTCTAGGGATACATAAAGATGATATTCATTCTGTTCTTGAATTATATAATTTAATGTCTGAAAAATGGTTTATTTGTTCATGCTCAACTCTTTTCCATGCTGGTACACAAAAACTGCAATTAACTAGGTATTAAAAATTTTTTATAAATTGAATGAATCAGATTAGTTTAGTTTATTTTTAAAAATATATATTGAAAAAATAAAAATCTTTTGAGTTATCAATTTATCAAAATAATTAAAATATTTACAAGTTAGATTATTGGTAGGAAAAAATCAGCCGATTCTGTCAGCTATTTTAAGTTTTTTGCTTTATTTAAAATATCTGTAATTAAAACTGATTTGTAGATCTGGAGTGTAAAAATCTTTTAAGTCCAAGATCAATAACTTGACCTCAAGCAGGAGCTTATCTCATTATGTAAAATTGTGGTGAGGTTTCAAAAACTATTTTTTTTTGTTTTTTGTTTTAAAATATTAACATAAATCTAATTTTGATAATGATACATAGTCTAAGTTTTGAGCAAGATCCTAGAAAGTAACTGTGTATAATTTGATTCACATTA
Source organism: Androctonus mauritanicus (assembly GCA_011317285.2). Lineage (NCBI taxonomy): Eukaryota > Metazoa > Arthropoda > Arachnida > Scorpiones > Buthidae > Androctonus > Androctonus mauritanicus. Next base: position 7,297 of record WUQG02419158.1, on the reverse strand, counting down.
GTCAAAGTAAAAAATCCAATTAGAACATATGTACATGCACAGACACAACAGACACGCACACACACCAGACATGCACACATACAGACATTCTATTGATATTATTGATGTCAGAATTTCACAAATTTTGTAATTTTCTGAAGAGTATCTAAGGCTAGTAAGAAAGCCTCAAAAAATATTTAAGAACAGATGTTATCCATAGAAATTTAGTGATTAGTTAAGAAATTAAAAATATATCTAAATATTTTTCAATATGTAATATATATTTTTTATTTTGAATCAGTTGTTTTGCTCTAACTTCAATTGAAGATAGTATAGAAGGAATTTATGAGACTTTAAAACGATATGCTATAATCTCAAAAAATACAGCTGGTATAGGACTTAGTGTGCATAATATTCGAGCAAAAGGAACACACATTGCTGGAGTAAATCCATTTGATTTATCATTAAAAATTTTCATATTTTAAATATAAATATTTCAATAAAATATATTTCTTTCAGACAGGTGGCTCATCAAATGGATTATTACCAATGCTAAAACTTTTCAATGATACAACTTGTTTTATTGATGAATGTGGAAATAAGGTGATTATAATTAAATAGAGTTATATTCAGTGCAGATTTATACAGTATAATATAAGAATTTTTGCATTAAATTATATGTAAAATGTAAGGGATTTTTTTTACTTTTATCTATATGAATTAAAGATTTGTTTCAAGAAACATTTAATTACAAATATAGTGTGATCACATTTATCACATTATTGATAAAATATGACTTGAAACAGTACTTAAATATAAGAAAAATGATAGTTTTATTTTATATGAAAAATTTAAAATAATGCAAATCTCAAAACTTATGAATCTCTGTACTTTATGTTTGCTTTCCTATGACAGAACTGGTCTTGAATTATTTGAGGTCTTCAGGATCACATCCCTCGCATTTCTAATAGTGTGATTGTATTGTACAGCAAGATTATATTAAATAATTGTAATCTACTTAAAATTTTGACTCAAAATCCAATATTTAGATATAAAATTTACACGTTTAGCATTTTTATAAGAATCAAAACTGTACATGATTAATTGATTTGAATTCATGCCATTTCTTGAATTTTGGATTAAAAAAGCTATGTTAATATTATAACTAAAAAAATTGTTTATTATAGAATTCATTATCCAAAACTAAATATAAATCAAAGTTATTAATCTCAGATGTAGCCCTATTTTTAATATAATAAACTTTATTATTGATGATATATATAAAAATTGCATAATGCCATAGTTTCCAAACTTTGTATGTTTGCACCCCCTTTTTTTCATAAAAAATTGGCATGTCCCTTCATTTTCATAACAGTCTAATTTTATAAATACTTTTTATTTACAATTTAATACTGTAAAACAATGTACCATATTTTGTATAAAGTTCTTGTACATAAAATATATATATTCATTGTGGTGTAGTAATTTTTAATACAATTAAACAAATCTTACAAAAAAAATGAAAAATAGAATACATGTTTAACACACAATATTTAATGTGATGGGTGGGCTTGTTTTTCAGCGCAAATTCTCTCAAATCAAGATGTCATTGAAGCTATCACTACTTGCAGTTACAATTCTTTTCCAATCACTAAACGAGATTGATATTGGTCTTTAAAACAGTTTCTATTGCAGAAAGTTTCTGAGTTGTATGGATATATGTCCTGTATTATTATTATAACCCTCTTGTTGATCCATTTTTTTTCGATACCAATTTGAATTAATTTTTTGTCTGTTTCAAAAATGATGTTTTTGTTAATTCTTGTATGTCCCCTTGCAATAGATTAATGCCTGCCTAATAGAACATGCCTCACAGTTTGGAAAACACTGGCATAATGTATTTCTAATGAGCAGCTATTTTGAAGAATTTGGATTAGTTATAACTTTGCTAAATAAGAAAAATTGTAATAGTTTGTTTTTTCTTTATAACAAATATTTTTTTACAAATTTGTCTTTTGAATTGTTATTGATTACATTATAGGCATACTTCACTTTATGGCACTTTGCTAATACAACATTTTTCATTCCTGAAAAACTGGAGATGTGAGGCCCAGATGTGAACTTGGATTCTCCAAGATGGTAAGCGAATGCTTTACCACATGGTCACTGGCCAAATATTTTAGGCTTTTATATGCACTAGCAAATGAAAAAAGGTTGCAGTTCACTTTATAGTAAAATTTGCTTTATAGTGTAATCTGGATGTAACTACTATAATTGTAAAGTATGCCTGTATTTCAATATATATGTTTGTGTGTATGCATGTGCACATATAATTAACATTATTCTGGAAAGATTTTTAAGCTTTGTCCAATTTTAGTTTTATTGAATTGATAATTTGAAATCACCTTTGTTTACTTTAATGCTTAGCACTATGAATAATAAAGAATAGGGATAGTTGGATTTTCTGTGTTATAAAAACATATTGTAAAGATTAAGATCAGAACTGCATCTCATGAACATCGAACCAAAAGGGCAAAAGTGGCTCTAGAGTGCTGGAGATTCATTTGTACCAACTTCAGATTCGTGACATTACTGGTGCCTTAAGTGATATATCTGAAGGCCCAATAACACTTTCAGAATGTCATCCATTGCTTATAAATCCAACCAGATCCTGCTCTTTTACAGAAACATCACTTAAGATATTGGTTGTACAGGTATAATATTAAGATCTAAGAGTGTCTTAAAGAACTTGAGACCCACTTCTGTAAAGTATAACTCTGGCTGAAAGCATTTGTAGATTACTATCTTCAAAAGGAATAATAAAGCCTATAGATCTAGTCCTCTTATTGGAATCAGAGATGCCAACAGAGAGCTTAGAGAAAGCTAATTGGGAAGTGTGTTCCAGTAGCTGAAAGCTTCTGGTACCACTACTTTCCCTTTAGTCCAAAAAAAAAAGATCACTCAGAGTTACCATCCAAAGATTTGGTTTTAATAGCCATAAAGGTTTAAAAAATGAGGAAGAAAAACAATCATCATCTGATTATCCTTCAATACAAGTGGAAGACTAAATGTCACAAGGTTTCTCCTTGTGACATATGTCCAGGGTTGCAAAGTCAGTGTGTCAAAGGTTTTTGAATAGAGTTTGAGTTGGACCTTACAAATTTTAGGGAGGAGTTGTTGGATTTTTTTTTGAAGATGGATTCGGAGTCAGAATTGGAGTCTGATCATTTGCAACCTGACTCTGCAACCCTGTATATATCTAATCAGTTATATGACTCATGATTGAAAATTGACTTTATATTAAGTTGCATTGACACATTTTTATCTCTATCAGTTTTGCTAACATTTGTTATGCTATATCTTTTAGAAAGTTGGGGATGATCTAAATCAATTGGATATTGAAAAAATGTAAGAATTCAACAATAAACAAAATCAAATTTATTCAGAAAAATTAAATTAAAATCACAAAAATTGATTTTTTTTATCATATTATGCATTATATTTTATGAATTTAATTCATACAAAATACGTTAGTTTTATTTAAATATAGTATGTCTTTTAGAGTACTATATAAATATACTTTGCTTCGTTTATAATGTACGAAATAAGGCAAGAAACTAGCACATTAAGCAAAGAGAAATAATTTAATACGGTAAAACGTTTTCAGATGTTATATTCTGTCCCTCATAAATACTGTCACTTACAATTGTTCTATGATTTGAACAATAGAACGATTGTAAGTGACAATACTGATGACGGACAGAATATAACGTCCAAAAATGTTTTATCTTATTAAATTATTTCTCTTTGCTTAATGTGCTAGTTTCTTGCCTTATTTCGTACATTAGTATGTCTTTTATTTATGTGACTGTTATTCAGTTTAGTGTCACAAATCTCAACTATTTATTCTTATCAATAGATCTCAAAATAAATTTGAAATCTTTTAATATAAATCTATTGAAAACTCAAAATAATTATAATAATGCGTAATGCAAAATATCTTTATTATTATATTTATAATTCCGATTTCTACAATAATTTTATAACTAAAAATAACTGTAAAATATGAATTAAAAATTAGATCATTTTTCAAAAAAATATAATACATTTTAAAGATCTTTGCCTCTTATATCAATTAATGAAATTTTATTAAATGAAAATTTATCAAAAACCGAATGAAAGTAGTTAAGATGTATTAAGTATTCAAAACTGGTATGATGATAAGTTAAATATTGATTTGTAGTGATATTTACTTAATTTTTACTAACAGTATTGATAATTTTTTAGCATTCAACAGGATGTACTGTTTATTTAGAAACGTGGCATGCTGACATTTTTGAATTTTTAAGTATGAAGAAAACTAATATAGATACTTATCACTTGAATTTCGCACTATGGATATCTGATCTCTTTATGCAGAGAGTGGAAAAAAATGAAATTTGGTCACTTATGTGTCCACATGAATCACCTGGTTTGTCTGATGTTTGGGGAAAAGAATTTGAAAATCTTTATAAATAGTAAGTTTTCATTATCAAAAAAAATTATGTAATTTAATGAACTTAAAATAACTATTATTGATTTTAAGTTTTAGTTTTTTGTTTCATTAGATTTTGTGTTTATTGTATTTGTTTACACCAACTTCAACAACTTCAATTGCTGTTCATTTTTAATCTAACTAAAGTTTGGCTCTATAACAGGAAATCAAGGAAACAAAATATGTGCAAAAACATTTTTGGCTTATTTTGAAGAGAGCTAATAAAATAAGCTGAAAACATTTTTGCACATAGTATTATCATATATTTTTTTCCTCGATTACCTGCTTTATATAGAGCTGAACTTTAATATTTCATGATTGTTTTTTATGAGAGATAGTAGATTTGTACTTCAATGATCAGTGATTTTGAATAAGATATATTAATGGCAAAATTTATTTTGTGCATTATGGTATTGCCTTTGTATGTTTTTAAACTGATAAATGTAATTAAAATATGGATCAATTAATATATATTTTAAATGCTAGAAATCTTAATTTTTTTTCTTAAATATAAATAAACCATCCACAGCACTACTTGGCAGTCAGAGTAGAAACAACATTCATTTATTGACTAAATACAAATGTTTTCGGTGGATTCTTACCACTCTCTTCAGGCTACAAAGTTTTAAAACTATTCTAGCAGCATAGAACAAACAATTATAGAATAGTAGGTGAATGGTTTGTTGTTACAATTTTATTAGTTATTTTATTGATATATATTTACTTAATTGCAGTTATGAAGAAAATGGAAAGTATAAATTACAAGTAAAAGCACAAAATCTTTGGCTGAAAATTATACAATGTCAAATTGAAACAGGTTTTCCATATATGTTGTATAAAGACACTTGTAATGCGAAATCCAACCATCAGTACTTAGGAACAATTAAGTGCAGCAGTTTAGATGCAGATATGATGACTTTCAGTTCTTCTGATGAAGTAAATATATGTTTCTATTCTAAAGTTATTTATTTAGAAATAATAGTTAATAAGTAAAGAAATTATGCTTTCATAATAACAAAAATATATAAAAGAAATTTGGAGTTGAATATAAAGGATAAATATCAATACTAAACATGAAAATTACATATAAATATGATGAGATTACTATTAAGTAAAAAATATAATATATCCTTAATATATTTTCTAAATATAAAAAGTTTTATCTAAATTTCATAATTGGAAAGAGAAGTATTACTGAAAATTGACAAATATAATAAATATAATGTTTACTATTTCTATTTTTTTTTTTTTTTTAAAGGAACATAAATATAAAAATATTTTTGACGAAATGAGATTATGAATGATTATGTAATTTGTACTTCAAGCAATAAAAATAAATTTTCAATTCTCTATCAGATTAAATAAATTTTATTCTATAAATATTATAGATATGTTTAGATAATTTTGAAATTTGTAAAAGAGAATAGAAAATTCAAACTGTTTTAAAACATAAAAATTTCTTTGAGTAAGTTTACAATAAAAATATTTTAAAATGCTATTTTTAAATTTATGTTATAATGATTAGACAGTCACAAAACATGAGAAAAAGAATCTATTGTCTTAAAAAAAAATAAAAATTACATAGGCAGTTCTCAAGTTACAAATTTAATTTATTCGTAAATTTTGTTCATAATTTGAAATGTTTGTAACTCAGAAATCATTATTATATGTCACTTAGAAGTAAATAGAAAAAATATTATATAATACTGTATTACAACTAATACAATATAGTAATATAATATATCCTAATATACTAACAATACTAACAAAGGATAGTAAAATAATACTGTACAATAATAATTGGTCAGGGAGTCTGGGGTCTAAATTAAAAAATATGGTATTCAATCTATACTTTCCACAAATAGAAATGTAGTTTATAAACATCAATGTGCAGTTCAGACTAATTAGGGACATTTTGGAACTATGATGCACTCATAACTTTCATATAATTCTTCAAAACTGCCTTTAGCACAAAAACAGTATTAATAAATAACATCTAACATGTTAGCAGTTGACTGAACATGTTGAGGTGAAATACTCATTATTTAGGAAACATTTTCGGTAAACAACATTATCATCTTTAGGCTTATACAAGTAGCTGTATAAGGCTGAAGATGGTAATCTCATTTATTGAAAACGTTTGCTAAATAAAGAGTATTTCACAACTGCTAACATGTTAGATGTTATTGATTAATAGACTGTGATGCACTTTATTTCAAAAGATAAAATTCCACAGAGAAATTCTAATGCAAAATTACACACAAGAAACTTGAAAGAGATAATGTGAGATTGAAAACAAATATAGTAAAGTAAATATACAACTTTTTTTTTTATATTACAGCAAGTATACAACAGTAATATGTACAGTAAGTATATTATACAGAAATTTATTATGATGTAAATTTGATATATACAATATCATTTTACAGGTAGCAATGCAGTCTTTTTGTTTACATCAGTTTGATTGATAATACATCTGCTATGGTATCTCACATCCACTATGTCTTTGGTTAAACAATAATTTTTTATTCTGAGACCTTGGATGTATAAGTAAATGGATGTTGTCTGAAAGGATGCTAAGCAGTGTATATCTGTAGTTTTGTGACGTGCTCGGGCCTTCGGCCGCGAGCCCGCCTTGAGTTCGACCCCGGTCCCCAACACTAGTCCATTGTTTAGTCCTAATGTTAATCTCCAGCTCCGTTTCCCATAGCCAACGTAACACATAGTTAACAACACCAAAACAGTCCATGTTAAACTTGCTAGACGAAGATTTATTAGTAAGAC
>WUQG02419147.1:0-15365 GCA_011317285.2 Androctonus mauritanicus | reverse complement strand
ATTTTGACACCACTTGATAATAAACAAGAATAGCACTCGATTTCAATAATTCAAAACCATGTTTTCATTAACTTTTACGTTTTAACTACATTCACTTTAAAAAATTGACATAATACCAACTTCTTTTATCTTACATTATGATCTTACATTCCATATTTAAATATAGTACAGAATAAACTCTGGTTGTTTTTCATAACACACTGGGGACGCCTGGGAATTCTCGCCCCGAGCGCTTACAACTTACGCGACGGCACTGAGTGTTGTCTCGTCATAAAAAAAATAAAATAATTAATCTGTTACTTGTTATATGCGAATAAATAATAGAATAACGCCACTGTAAGATAAATCAATATAAATACAAAAATAAGAAGATTCTACTGCGACTAATTCCTTGCGTTCGGCCTCTTTCTCTCGATGCTCTGGCATTGCTTATCAAATTTTTGTTCACCATTGAACAAAAATTGATATTTTTAAAAATAATTTAGTACAGTATACAGAATGTATAATGTATTAATTTATTTCTAAAAATATTTTGAAGATTGAGTTCAATGATATTAATTTTGTTTTTCATTTTTATTTGCCAAATCGATTAACTCACTCAGGCACTTTTTTGTCGACAGATGACGCCGCTTTCTGTTCTAGTAGAATACTAAGTGAGGGGGCGAAAGAAGCCCTTCCATAGCTTGCCCACCCCCGCGGAGGAGTCAGCCGGATGGTGGAGGACCGGAATCGACGGGTCGAGCCCAGACCCCATGATAAATATTTTGAAAGGATGGGACCCGAGACTCGAACCCCTCCAGTGGAAAGCCGAAGCGTTTGCAAGAGGCCAATCCGGGATATACTAAAGGATATACTACCGCATTTTATATGTATTAAGATGAAAGCTAGTTACGTAGTAATACATTATATAATATTTATTTGAATTTATATTTTAAAGTGAATTAAATTAAAATTTATATAATTTTATCATTTTCTCTATTTCTTTTTATGGAGTGAATCGATTTGGCAACTGAGCTGCTCATATAACACAGTAATCTTTAATTTTTAATTACTAAACAATTCGCTTTCATTAAATTTTCAAATTTAATACAGTAAAGCGGTGCATCAATTGTATCGAAATGAGTCACGAACACGTTTTCAGTAATGACTGCTATAATAACGGAAACACAAGTAGATGAATTTTCATATTTTAAGGTCGATAATGGTCACTTTAGGCGATAGAATATTCTACATAGGAGTTTCCTATACAGGAAGGTATTATTTTATCCTTGCGAGAAAATTGTATGTTCAGACCAGCTTTATTCTATTATGCAGAATCGCGATTATAAAATTGTGTATCGCGCATTTTTGTCTTTCATTCATGTAAAGCATTGATTGTGTAAAACTAATAAATGGAAAATAAGACGAAATGTAAACCCCTGATGGACGGAGTTTATCGATCGTTGCGGAAACTTCTCCAAACAAGAAAGAAAAAAGGGAGATAAATTATATAAAATTATAAATATGAGAAATATCTGTGTATAAAATATGAAGGAAGATAAATATCCAGAAAATGGTTTTGAATTGTAACATGGATAAACAAATGAATAACGCGTATCATTTAACAGCCGACTTTTGTATATAACAACATAAATCGCGAAGTAAACATGAGATATAATGGCAATGAAGCTATATCGAAATGCGTGCAGGTGTCGTCGAGAATGTAAAGATATAAACGTAATATTAGACGTTATATAAATGAAATTATAGAAAAAAATAAAGTTTAGGAAAGAAGAGAAAGAGGCGAAGCAGTCGGTACAAAAGATCTATCGAGGAAAGGTTGTGAGTGTGTGTTTCTGTATGTATGCCTGCATGCGCGCGCCGAAAAGAAAATCAAGAAGAAATATCAATAAAAAGAAGAAAAACAAAAGAACTGTTCCAAAGAAGAATTCATGTGTGCAATCACAAAAACATTTCGACTTTAGAAGATGAGAGACTTTGATAATATTCAAGGTATTTATCTTCCGATTGTTTTGGATGCGGTGTTGTATGTGACATAGCAAACATCATCTGTACAGAGATTTCTCTCAATAAAGGATCCAGGTTTTGTATATAAAACGTATTGTTGTCAGTCATTACATCACTGGAGATTTCCTTCTCTCCATCCTTATTCAAAAAAGCGCCACATATAAGCGTGTTGGCTATCAAATATATCCTAATGCCACAGTGGCTTCATGGGACCACAACTACAATGATTTCTCTAATTGACAAAATAAAATACAATTCATTTTATTAAACATTAATAAAAGAATTTTACACCATTTTGTTAAGATTTCTATAAAATAAAATATTAAAAATTATATTATTTACTGAATATATTTTAATATATATCATTATAGCAATCTAAACGATACAACTTTAAAAAATTATAATTGCCTGAATAATCGATGTAATCTATAATGAAAAACAACGCAGTCTATTATATGATTAACTGCAGCCATAGCTCTCTACAAATAGACGAAAAGCCCTAAAAATTGTCAAGAGTTCAAGTTAACCGTATCAATTTCGCTTCCAAAATATAGCCGAAATTTCGGATTGATTTTGAATTTTTGATATCATTAATATTAAAAAATGAGTAATTAATCGTTGAAATTAATTTCTCCGACATTTATTCGAAATTATATGTTGTCGACATTTGTAGGAATCGGCCAGTAATTTAGAGATAGTTGAATACTTAAACATTTTTAGAATTTCGAGTTGCATACCATAAGAATTTTCTTAAGCCGATGGTAAAATCATGCGGAATTTGTTTTTTTCATCAAATAACGATATGCAAGATCTTATTTTTGACGGCTTCATGATAAAGCTTTAGCTTGTCACTTCGAGGGTTCTTAAGATTGATTTTTTCTAATATGGTTAACTCCACATTCTATTGGTGGGTAGTTATCGGCGGAGCTTTCTAGTGACCCCCATGGGACGTCCACATGGTGAGTTTGCTTGTCAGGCGGAGTTTGGGTTTCATCAAACCGTATCGATTTCAACTGAAAAATTCTGGAAGTGTGTAATCCAGAATTAAACTCGGATCTTCCAAGGTGGAAGCATGTTGCGCTGGAGCACGGTGCGCAAGGTGGAGATGGAAGCACATTCCGCTGTTCTCCTGAATTCTTAGGTTGATAAGAATTCAGGAGGGGATCATTCAGGAGGGATACTTCAGGCCAAATTGAAAGCCATCCTTCACCGGACGGCCTTTTCTTCCATGGATCTATTACCTTATGGTGAACATCGACATCTGATATAGTTTCAGCTAGCTGCTTAGTAATCACAGTAGAAAATGGCATAAACAATATTCAAATAGAAAAAAAAACATCGATTTAGACAATGTAACACTGATTCCAATTTTTTTCTATATTTGAAAACTTTTATCATCTCTAAAGTATTCAATTAGAAAAAAATGTGAAAATAAGAAGTGATTACAATGCTTGAATCTATATACATATGCAGATAAGTTATACGCTATAAATGTAATCAGCATTAATTTTCATTAATATTATTAAAAACATCTTATTGAATATTTGAACATTTTTCGAAGAAAATAATACTGTAAATGTACGATGAAGTTAAATTATTTATTTAAGAAAAATCAAGTTTTATATTTATATATCTTCCATCTGCATAATTTAAATGAAAGAAAAAAATCTATTCAAATTTTTCATTTTCAGTTTGTTTAACTTTTGGAACATTCCAAATATTCTAATGATGCAATATCATTTTATGTTGCAGTTGTAGCAGTTGAAGGTGTGCAGTTTGTACTTTTTTTACATGAATTTATATGAAACTACTGAATATTTCAATTAAATTTTTTTTTATATTCTAAAAAATAAAATACACAGTAATTAAATTTTTAAATGTAATGTATAAAGATATAAATGTAAGATATATTTAAATTAATGATAACGCACTAAAGTTTCATTATGATTAAAATTATTTGTTTGGGCAATAAAATGCATTACCATAACAACAACAGTTCTGATTTTTTGTAACAGGCACATCGATATGCTAAAATTTCATGTAGTTCAAATGCACATCGATATCGAATGGTGCAAGATGACCATTTATTTTATTGCTGTTTTATTGCTGATTAACATGAATTTAAAATTTTCGGAAGCTGGTAAGTACAATTAAATTATCATAAGACTTATCATAGATTAAACTGTACGATTGAAACTATTTATAATTATTGTCATCAAATGATAATTATATTTATCTGTGGCAGTAAAACGTATCATACAGTAAACGTAACATTTAAAATGAAGGTTCAGATGAAATTAATTGTTAAAATTTATTGATAATATTAATTTTTCATTCATTTCTTGATTCATATAAAAGAATTCAGAATATAAAAATTGCATATTCTGAATTCTTTTAAAGCAAAACTTTTAAGAAATATGTATTTTATTAAATTGATATAATTTGCTTATAGCTTATTGCTATCGATCTTAAAAATTATTGCAGTAGTTTCGATCTTATATTTAGCGGATAAAATTGTGGATCCGCCTGGACAAACTGTACAGGCTTTAGGCCTATTGCGATCGTATGTGGCGATGACGCTCCAGTCCGACTAGGTGAGCGAAATTTTTGTACAGTGACAGATGACAGCAACAGTTTAATCAAACCATAGATCTTTTATTGAGAGAGAGATAGCTTTTTTTTTTTACAAGAAAGTAATTGCCTATGGAAGACAAATACCTGGTTTCCTGTTTTCCTTCTTAGTATTCATAGGTAATTCGTAGGTAGGTAGGTAGGTATGCGGTTTTATGGCGCAAGGGCCTCACAGACCAAGCTGCGCCAAAACTATGTGTAGATGGTCACTCAAATAGCAGGAACAAAACCATAAATAGCAGACGACAATGACAGTAGTATAAATAGGTATAAAAAGGGAAATTACAAAAGGAGAACAGGGAGTAATTCGTCCAGAACGGGAAACTCGATTTGATTTCTGAACAAACCTTCTAGGGAAAATCACACAGTCTTCAGTCTCTAATACACGGAATATTGAAGTATTCACTATATGATGTATATGTAGTAGGGGAGAAGTGATTCTTCCGCTTACTGTCAAATACTGATCTCCGCAGATTCTCTCGTTATCTCCGGGGCCAGACACCACGAAGGTTAAAACTTTTCGACTACACAGATATCTCTCTCGGAGTTTGGCGACCGACTCAGACTGTCCTTCTTTCTCGGAGTTTGGCAACAAACTTCTTTGCTTTTTGACGGAATCCCCTCTTACTTCTTGCTATCCGATCAACCCTTCCATCAATCTTCCCTCTGGGAAACGATGTTTTCTCTATCGTTTTCCGCTCTGGTGACATTCCTTTCTCTACCCTTATCGCGTCACCAGTGTGTCACCCGATTCTTTATATTATTGTACTTGTTAACTATTTATTTGTTTTTCTTTTATTGTGGAAGACAGAATACAACTGGAATAATAAACAAAGTGGTTGTTTAACATTCTAAGACGTCAATCCCAGTTGAATTACGAGGAGATGTAGAGTGACACCCTATAGCAGGTCCGAATTCTGTGCCCCCACAACATTCCTCTCTTTCTAAAATGATCTACTAAGATAGATTCATTTTTCTTCCCTTCTCCTTCGACACACACCTGATTACAGTCATATTTATTTATGTCTATTCGGACATTACAAAATTCTCACTTCATATGCTGTATATCTTTATTTTTATATTGCTTTATATCTTTCTTCCTAATATGCTTCAAACCACTGAATTGCAAGCAATTCATCTTGGTCTGAAGCATATTAGGAAGAAAGACCATCATAGAATTCTGATATACTCTAACTCATTGAGTTCGCTCTGACTCTGATCTCGTTGAAATCTTCTCCATATTCTTTTCAATGAAGAAGCTCTTGTTCTTTCTCTTGAGAAGGACGATGCATTATAAAGTTTTCTTGAGTCCAAGAAACGTTGGAATTCAGGGGAATAAATTTGCTGATATCGGTGACAAACAGCCACCTTTCCCTCTCTTACAGTTTCCATGTCCCTTTTTTGGCTTTTAGCACATCATTAACGAGAAGCTGACAAAAATGTGACAACATAGGTGGGATAATCAAGATAAAAAGAGATGAAACAAGAAGTCAAACAATATATGAAACTCAGGCAATTTGTGTTCTCTGTCACTTTGCTCTTATTATCAAGCACATTTATCTGAGTGTCCTTATTTTACTACCGAGCATTTATGGCATTTTAACCAGTCTTACTTGATCTTACGGCCCTCATTAGCAATGATTTTAGCTGTTCAGATGTTTTCCTTTTTACCGGATGTTTAGGTTTTACGTTTATTTTAGTTTATTTTATTTGTTTTCATTTGATGTTTTGCAGTTTTCATCACTTTATATATAATTATTTTTGTCTGTTATTGAATTGTTTGTTTGTCTTTGTTAAGAACTTCATGTAAGTTCGTTGTATTCAGCTTATTACGTGTATTTAAAGTCAATATTATTTAATAAGATCTGTTTTTAGAGTCACCATTCTTAGGTAAATTCTTATCTATAAAAATTTGTATAGTCGTATAAGAATACTTCATTTCCTAATGAACATTTTTTTCAATGATCTGATATTTATATAATTTTTTATAAAGATCTCATATTCTGGTATATCTTATGAGAGATTTGCATTTTAAAAAACATGGCGGGTTCTCAGATTTCTTAAGAGTTAGAAGAAATACGTTTCTACCTTCCATCTATACTGTACCTGCACTCAGCAGAAGTGTTAGCCTACTTCGTTTCTCTATGGCCATCATTTTCTTTATAAAATCTAATGAATCTTCAGAATAAATATTTTCTTTCTTTTATATTCATTCTGAGTATTGTTCCTCTGTATGCAGCAGAGTAGAGAGTCTTCCATTGTTTATATGCTTCCATTCATCACGAATTACTTTTAAAATAAGTCATGCTCATTATCCATCTTCTAGAATCGATTTACTGTTGATTTTGAATTATCTGTTGCCATGATTCTAACTTTTAATATTATTCTCTTATCAAGAGATTTTATATGTTTGCTAAACACTCCAATAAGAAAGTTTCTAGTTCCCGTAAATTTCAAATTTTATTTTTTTCGATTCAGTAGATGAATAATTGAATATTTTTTCCAATTACCTATTAATGTAAAGAAATACCGAGCATTTCCACCATCTTCCTAGATAGAGAATTTCAATTAGCATTTATTTTACATATAATAAAGTAGTCATTAATTATTAAAAATAATAAACTATTATCTTTGATTAAATTTTAAAAATTAATTTTATGCGGCAATGCGTTGCATTGCGTGTCTCTCGTCATGAGTCACGAATATGTTTTCAGGAAGATAAATATGAAAATTTATAATTTTCAAAAAAAAAGTTCAATGGAATTAAATTTAGTGATTGTGTATTCTCGAACTTTTTGCTTTTTCCAGATTCGGGAATTCCGGAATTAGTAATTCATTTATTTCTCCAGATTCGAAATTCCGCTTCGGAAATTCTCGTGATTCTCGGGATTCTAAAAATGTTTATGGTTTAAAAAAATGTCTGTTTTTAATAAGGATAAAAACAAAATGAGGCAGAAAAAATCATGCAAAATGAAAATAAACATTATTGAGTTGTTTTATATTTGTTTTTTTTATTTAATATTTTAATTATATTGAAAAAATAATCGTTTTTGTTTTATAAATTACTAACGGTTTTTATTAAAATAGCTTTCCTATACACGCAGTCTATTCGTTCCAATACAAGTTTGGGTAAAACATGTCCCTACATTGTCCTATATAACATTTTCCCTACATAAGTTTGGTAAAACATTCCATTTTTGGAACCTAAACGGATCCAGAAATGGAATGTTTTACCCAAACATGTGTAGAGGTATATAAGCTTTTTAGCCTATAAGATTGCTTATTTTTTTATACGACACAATTTTTAACTATTTAGACCAACAGATTCACTTCTTACGAAAAGTTTAGGTCCTTCATATTTTGGTCCTTCATATTCAAGTTTAGGTCCTAATTTTCTAAGAGAACTCTATAGTCGTCGGAAATTGAATGAAGACGGGAGTTTTGGGGAAATGATTGAGGACTAGGTATTTACTCATATCGTCTGATACACTATATCAGATCACACTACTCTATATCCTGTATTTACTATAGATGTCATTAGACGTAACTGTCATTCTAGCGAACCGCTGAATGGGTTAAACCAGATATTTGTTTTAGCTTTGTTATGTAAACGTCGTAAACAAAGGAAGGTAATCTGATTATTACTCCAGAGATTATTTAAACGGAAGTTCATTCTGTTCTTAAGAAAACAATTATTTGCATTGCCACAGATAATCTACACAAAAAGACCATTTTACCATCAAATAGAATGTAAAAGTTACATTTCTTTTAATTCCAGTTTTTGATATGTTTTAACTCCAATAAATTGCAAAGATCTTGGCTTGTAATACACTTTTAGTTTATAATATTCTTCGTAGATTGCTTCAGCTTAAATATTTAATATAACTATTGCTCAACGCTCCCACTTGCCCTTTTTTGATCTATCAGTGCATATTTGATATCCCAAGTTTCAATTGCAACTCCATGCATTATATTTAATTAGTTTATTTTGCTCGGATTCCTTTTATCTTTACGGAAAGTCAATTTATCCTATTCTCCTTAATGTCTTTGGTAAGACTCTCATTTAAATGTAGGTTACCTTCTGCATAAATAATCTGTCGAATCCAGTTTTAACTTAAAATATATTTCCTGTTAAGAAATTTGATTTTTTATCAGCATTATGTTTGTGAGAACCATTAGTGTGTCAATCGAAGCCGTTCTGTGTGCTTTTGTATTGCCGATTGCTACTAAACATTACCTATCAAATATTTTAATAATATTCTTTCTTCTCAGGTATCTTTCTCATGATTCAGCAGCATATATCAGTATAGGGTTAAAGATAACTGTGTGTATTATGTCCATTGTATCTAAACCAATAACGTAATTCTTCCTGAAAATACTTCGAAAGGAATAACGTATCTTCAGTGCTTATTATAAACAAAGTGATTATCCTTCCAGCTGAGTGATTTTTCTGTTATAGATCCTAAATACTTTAGTGTATCATGCTGCTTAATTAATTGATATGATAATGACATAATACCTAAATGATGTGGTGAAATGAATTTGAATTATAAATGAATTACTATATTTCTAATTTTTATTTAATTTTTCCGACTGCGAACATCTGTGCGGAAGCGTGTTTTCATTGTAATAATAGCCCATACAATAGAAATGTATTATAATGAGCAAAAAATATATATACAGTATTATTAAAAATTCCTTTTTCTTCCCTATTAGTGTGCAGATCATATTTTGGAGATCATTATTCTAAAATATCTCTTATATGGTTTAACATTATATTCCACTCCGATAGGTACTAAGAGGTGAGGTATTTCGATGGCAACCAGGCTGCTCACATCATCAGTGAGCTTAGCTGTGGTCAGCTGTGAGATGAAAGATGAGATACAAGGAGCCTTTCAGACAAATATCAATATGTGATACCCAGGAAATGAATTCAGATCCTCCAGGGAGAAAGTACAGCACATTTACACCGCAGCCACCAGGCCGACTATTCTAAAACATTTATCACGATAGTATGGTTGATTTTTTTCAAATTCTAATATGTTTAAAAATAGTTTCACATCCATTTATTCCATTTTTGATTCCAAATATACTGGAAAAACTGGAGTACATTGATTGAATGAACTAAGAAAAAAAAAGATTAAAAATATTGAAATATGGACAATTCAAGTTTACATTTAGGAATATCATGTCTATTTAAAAATTGTTACCCGAGGTATGCTTTTCCTTGTAACGGTATATATTGCGGCCATACTTATTCCTATAGGATATTTGCCTAATCTCTTTCTGTAAGAAATGATCTAAAGCAAAAATTTTCATATTAAAAACGTGTCTGATTATTTATGTAAAATACATAAATTATCTTTCAGAAATGTGATGAATTTAGTTTATTAATAAAATTTTAAACTTACTTTCCATTGGTCAATTAATTTTGATTGACAGAAGAAACTATATTCTAATATTGGGCCCATTCTCTGCATCTATTAAAAAGAATTTAATAATTATTGATTGTAGTGAAAGAAATTTTAATGACACACATCATTACACAAAAATACGCATAAAGTTAATATTTATACATGAATATTGCATATTCATGGATAATTTGTGGAAACATTTGATAAATTTCAAAAATAATTTACATTAATTTAAGCTTCACCGGAATTTCAAAATTTCTCTTATATCCTAATAGAATCAGTTTTGAAATCTCTTCTAATCAAAGAATTTTGGAATAATACCCTCAGATATTATTTTCCACTATCACTGTTCAATATAAAAAGAAACATACAGAATATTTTTTGCATTTTTACGCCCATTTTTGGGGCAATGTCCCACCCACTAGTAAAGGGACAGGTTAGTCTCCTATGCTGCACCCACACCAGTAGATGGGGACCGGATAGTTTTCGGGGTTCGGGGCGAGCCCAGAACCCCGAAATCTCTTTCCTGTCAGGTTCCCAGGACCCAGGTTCGCATTTTGGGTCCAGGAATTGCTGGACCCGGAACGCGAACCTGGGTCGACTAGATGGCACGCCAGTATGTTACCACTCGGTTTTTCGGCCGCAGCTGCGGAATATTGTCTTGTATTGAAAAATTATATATTTGTGTTTGAATAAAAATCACAGCATAACTTACATTACCCATTCTCTATAGGTTTAACAGAAGAGAAAGAGATAGAGTGAATTATAAATAACATAAATAATTTCAATTCTCGTAATGAAGTTTACCAGTTATATGTCGGATGAGAACAAACCCGGATTTTCAAAATTTCTGCAGGTATAGCATCTGGAATTGATTCCAGATATTAGGTTATGAATATGTTACTTAAACCACTATATCACATCTCAGATATCTCTCGGTGCCCATTTTTACAACCATCTCTAAACTGGCCATGAATGTCTTACACCCATAGTAAGGTTAATCGGAAGCTTGAAGAATGGGATTCAATGGGTAAAGTCTGGATCTTTCTTGACCCAGATACTATAGAAAGTATATTCTTTACTAATCATCAGAAAGATGATTCACCCGAATAAACGATTATCTCTTGATTATATCACAGCAATTTTTTGAAAATAATACTGTTACTTTACCACCTTTTAAATTACAAGTTGGCGAGCGGAACCCAGGAAATTTTGAATCTTTACTTTCAAATTCATAGGTTCCATTGGCTGAACTGAGATGATATCATTTTGTTCTCCACTCAACGCCATTGAAACATTGGTCGGGTATTGTATATTACAAACCAATGATTGTTTTGAAATTGCGACGCGATAATTTCTGTATCACGATGCGATCAAATACGGATTGCAAATTTTAAAGCAACAGGCTCAGTAATGAGAAAAAAGCAATTAAGATTAAGAACACAAGTTCGAACGCCAGAGATTGTCGAAGGAATCGCACGGTTCCTCCGAAATCCATAGCATTATGCAAGAATAACAATCGCCGTTTTACTAAAACTTTTTGGAAACCGTATAATCACCAGGATTGGCGATATCATTTCATCTATCCCGTAGTATCATCTTTCAGTAAGTAATTTCTTTTTATGGGAATTCTTAAAGTGAGAATGTTTTTTCATTGTCCTCATAGCATTAATGAACTAAAAGCTAGAATTCGTAAAGACATTTGAGCGAACACCGTTTTTTATCAACACGTGACATAACTTTCCATTCAATTTGAACACTAACTGACGGGGCGAAACAAACCCTTCTACGGGCTGTTCACCCTACGAAGGAGTCAGCCGGATTATGGAGAAAGGCGACCGATTGGCCTGGAAAGGACCTCATGATAACTACTTTCAAGGAGTGGGATCCGAGATTCGAACATGGGTCCTCCAACGTGGAAAGCCGAAACGTTTCTACACGGCCAATCTGGATTGCGTTATCCATTAAGGTTAGGATAGTTAAGCTGCCATATCGCACGAGACATGTTCTGTAGCTGGCGGCGGCCACTTTCAGAGCCCATCATAGGCTGGCCAAAATCCATGATGGTGTCAACCGAATGGTTTTTTATCAATAAATGACGCTACTTTCCACTCAGTAAGGAGACTAAGTGGAGGGGGAAACCAGCCCATCCACAGACTGCCAACACTACGTAGGGGTCAGCCGGAATGTGGAGGAGGGCTCCATAATAAATATTTTAAAAGGATATGACCAGATACTCGAACTGGGGTCCTCCAGAGTGAAAACCCGAAGTATTTCCAGGTGCCAGAGTGAAAAACCGAAGTATTTCCAAGTACCAATCCAACGGACCATAATCGGATGGATGAAGGGTGGGGTTCAACGGTATGGCCGGACCCCTTTCGAAAAACTAGAGATGTGAGATTCGAATTTTAACCCAGTCTTCCAATGCGATAAGTTACAGCATTACTCTGCGGACATCTCCATTAAGACATTGCAGTGTGTTATCACGAACATGCGTGCGTTTAATAATGCAGAAATGCATAAAGAGGAAAGAGGATCATTTACAACTGCAGAATGTTATCTTTAAAAATGACTTTGATTTAAAGTAGATGATAAATGACATTGTTATATATTTTGGGTCGTCATATACGCATGAAAATAAAAATTATTTAATATTACGTTACATACATAATATAATTCCTTTGACGCGCGCAGCACGGTGTAAAATTTTATTAGGGATTCTACAAATGATTTTTATCTTTCATTTTTCATTATATCGTTCATAACTACGTAAAATGTAAAAGTTATAAAGTTTGTAAAACATTTAGAAATTTATAAAATTAAAACCAATAAGTATGAATAGTAGGAATGAGCTAGATTTTGAACTTTTAAGGTTTAAGGAATGGCCATAACATTTATAAAGATACGAACTAGAATTTAAACTATCCAGTAATTCATTTTCTATATATATTTCGTTTCAAGTTATGTATTTAGGATTCTGGCAGTTAAGCTGCCATATTGCACAACGTATATATATGGTCTGGCGGCGGTCACTTATAGAATCCATCACAAGTTGGCAAACACCTATGATGGATTCAATCGGAAAGTTGAAGAATGGGGTTAAACGGTCCAGGCCGTGAACCCAATCCTCCTGAAAAACTGAAGATATGGATTCGGATTCTTCAGGGTGCAAGCCGCAGCTTTATTTATTATGTAGCTATCCGACTGATGTTCATATATTCACATTCTGAACGAAGTCTATTATGAAAAAATTCTCGGATTTTCTTTGGGATTTGTACGATTTCTTCCCGGAGGGAATAAATTGGATTGATGAAATCTTAGAACTTTTATAGTTGGCCGGATCGGCGACGTGGAAACGTTTCAGTTTTCCACCTTGAAGATCCGAGTTCGAATTTTGGATCCCACCCCACTGACACATTTTCATGGGGTTCGGGCCCACCCTGTTTGAGCCCTGTTTTCAACAAATCGGCAGAATCATTCGCAGCGGGGGCATCTTGTAGAAAAGTTTGGTTTGCTTCGCCACTTAATACTCTTACTGAATGAAAAGTAGCGTCATCTGTTGAACAAAATAAACATATACTCCTTCAAAATGCAAAATCAAAAATTACTCTCTGTTTTTTTGGGTTCATTTATATTTTACATATTAAGAAAACAACTTACGGTTTTTGGAAATTTAGAATGCAGTATAGTAACTACAGCAAAACCAGCTAAAGTGCTAATTCCTGCTATAAACGTGATGAACTTCAAAAAATAATTTCCGGTGCCAAACACAGCAATGTATAAATTGACAGTTGTGAATACTAAATGAAATGCGTGATGTATTCCATGTAACGAATTAAACATCTCATTCATATGACGAAGTATATCACAAAATTGGTTATGTTTCGAAATTAACCAATGAATGTCAATAAATTCATTGTATATCTGATTTTCTATCTTCTGACATAGATTTCTCATCTCAGTTTCCAATGTTATTTCTATATCTAAGATAAAGAGAAATATGAAGATTACAAATCCATAACCGTAAAAGACCTCGACCGATGTTAAGACATAATGAAAAGTAAGTATATAGACATTGTTGTTATCTACAATAAAACTTAGGCCTGCAGCAAAAGTAAAATTAAAAGATGAGATAATGAACAACAAAACAATGCAGCCGAATTTACTCATTCTGTAATGAATAAGTATTGGCGTATATCCGACATCATCTATGCATTTTCTAAATTCCTGTAAGAGTCCCATCAAACTGTTCCTAGTAATGTTTTTTCGAAAAATATTAAATAAAGAAAAAATGAAAAAAATGAAAGAGAAAATCTGGATGCAAAAGAGAGTATCATCATTTCCGAAAAGTTGAGTGATGTTTCCGGTAAATCGTATTCTAGTTTCTCCTTCCAGAAAGATAAAAAGAATTATATTGACGTTGGAATAAAAGAAGACGGACTGCACGAAAATCTGATATATTTTCCATCCAATATTTGTTTGCTCGTAATTCTTCTTTGGAATTATAACTCCAAACAATTTTAGCATTTTTAAATTTCCTTCTATTCGGCAAGATAAACAGCAGCAATCAGGAAAATGTCCTACAATATTCATGCTGATTTCTCTTTACGTTATTACTATATTTCTCATTAGATGTATATAAAGTTGTCTTCACTCTCTTATTCCTTATGAAAAATCGCATATACAGGTTAAGTCTATTGAATTTATCAGCGCAGTATTAGATAATACCGCCAATCGATTTTGTATTAAATCGATATTATAAATTGCCAGTGCATAATATCGATTTTATATATGAGGCGCTGCGGATACAAAGAGCGAACTCAACACAAAAGTTTAAGCATTGTATTAGAACATTTTCTTTCGGGATTTGAAACTACGAAGGAAAAATTTTATTAAATAAATACTAAATAATAATAATAATATTAAATAATACTTTTATTAAATAATAAAAATATTATTTAATATTTAATATTAAATAATAGTATTAAATAACATAAAATTAAAATTTTCCATTATTAAATATAAAAAATAATATATTTAATATTATTTTTTATTTTTATTAAATAATAAAATTGAAAAATAAAGTTTAAAATTATATCGTGTAAAAGATTTAATAAATTCTTATGCTCTTTTTTTAATAGTGTTGTAGAAACAATATAATTATATATCTATAAAATGGTGGATCAGGTGGTGCGGGATGTTGAGTTCGCCTTTCGTATCCGCAACTCTATGGCACTTAGTCAATGGCTGCTGTTTTTCAAACCGTGCTTTTGTATGGTTAGGAAGGCCAAACTTAATAAAAAACTTACCAGC